>JARKHS020032731.1:0-12500 GCA_030143305.2 Amblyomma americanum | reverse complement strand
GCACGTGTATAGCGTCACCAGCGCTAAGAAGGTAAGCGAGCTTTCAGGGGATCTCATGGATGCACAGTGCCTGTAACAATTGTGCACTGCTCCTCAAAAAAAAAAAGTCGTAAAACAAAAACCTTATTTTACCGTGTATTTCATTTACTTATGCTTTTATTCTCATTACCTAAAAATCAGAGGTTGGGTTTGAGAACGCTAAAAAATGCAAACCTTCAGTTATTACTGGTGTAGGAAGTAATTCCTACCATTCTTTTATGCAGAGCAATCGATCATTTCGCTGAGATACCTTTACTGAGGGATGCATAACAAAAAAAAATGTTCACATATAAAGAATCGATAAACAGGCAGTTTCGAAACGATTTGCTCTGTTGCAGTTCTCCTTTCATCGTACAGTCAGGTTTTTTTTTTACGTTTTCAGTGATTCTGTACTCTTCGACAGCGTTTTATGGCAATGCAGGGAAGGCTACAGGGGCTGAGCGTGCGTAACTGTTTCACTCCGCCAAATAACACGTCTGCAGGAGTGCGCACAAGGCTGCCTGCCCGTCACTTTCTGCACGATAACTTCACTACACCGCTGGTGCATTTAGCACCATCTATGGTAGCTTTTAATCCGACAGCATAAGTGCTCCGCTCAGTGCACGGAGCAGGGCTATATAGGAGGTGAAACTCCCGTCAGCGCGAGCGAGCGCAGACGACCAGATAAAGTCACAATTGTAGGCGCCGACGGGGTCGCATGCAGTGGCGGCGCCATGCGCCGCCTCGTAGAAGCCGCAGCAGGGAAAAAAAATGCAGCGCCCGGGCAGGCGGCTCCGGCGCTCGCTCAAAGCAGACGACAAGCAGACGACACGGGTGTTTGCTTCAGCGGGCACGCCGTGACGTTGTATTTCAGTAGTTTCTTTCCAGGCCGCCAGCAGGATAGTGGCGCCGCGGGCTTGTGACCTTTTCTGCTCGCTGCAGACGGGGGAGTTTCCACTCCTATATAGTCTTCCTCCGTGGCACAGTGGCAACCCTGGAGTCGGTGGCGTTGCAATGTGAGAAAAGCAGGTGGCCCACAGGCCGCCTAGGTCACGTGACCTTGTGACGTGATCAAAACCTGCCCACAGGACTGTGAACAAACTGCCCACCTTGGCAGGTGGCAGTCAAATTAATCACTAGTCGCGAAAGGCTGCTCGGGTCTACCAACATCGGTGGCAGTTTTGAAACAGCCACCTGCCTGGGCAGTGCTGCATCGCTTGACCGCACACCACTGCGTCCGGAGAGGTATGCAGACGCCCTGCAATCTATGAATGCAAAGTAGAGAAGGATGAATTCCTCTTTTATGGGCATTAACAAGTTTACGTTTTCATGTCATCCCCACAAGGCGCAGTTTACGAGTCCCCCTCAGGTTTGTAAAGAGACGTACATAGTTAATTTATTGTAGTCAATAAAACTGTTTATTACTTAAAACTGCAGCGTTTGAAGTTGGCAGTTGTGTTAGAAATATGCCTTCAATGACGATTGTTGACAATATACTTTGTTTAAGAGGAAATTAGGACCTGTAAACTGGGACTATACTCCGGTGCATAGGAAAAAAGAAAGTTTTTCAGCTCCGCAGCTTCCGCTCCATTGCCGGAAAATTTCTAGCGGAATTGAGGGGGTATTTAGGTGACGTCACGGACGTCGTGTTTTTGTCCAGTGCGTAGCTTCAGCCGTTCAGGCTGGAGCAGGAGGCGGTAGTTCCTTTATACACCCTGGTTACATTTCGTAGTGCTCCACAGTCTCGCAGACACAAAATGGCGGCCATTGTGGCGTCGATAATACTCCTAGCATTTATGCCATTTATTTATTTATTTATTTATTTATTTATTTATTTATTTATTTATTTATTTATTTATTTATTTATTTATTGCTTCCACATATTAAGGTTCTGTAGCGGCGCTTAAGGAGTCAATAAAAGAGATTCCTAATTCCGCAAGTGCGCTTTCCCGCATAAATGTGTTGCCCAAGACAAGATGGCTGAAAATGCGTTTCCAGCTGAAAAAAAGCAAGAAGGACAGGTTTTTGTTTGATTCTTCCAAAATACGTTTCACACATTCTATCCACACCCTTAGCGCCTGTCCTGTAGCCCACGCAGTTTCTTTATGGAGAAGTCAGCCATCTTTTCTTAACATAGTTATGTGGAAAAGCGCACTTGCGGAATAGTAATCTTGCACTTGCGTAGAATCGTAATCTTGTATTCTGCGTTTAGTTTTGGTAAGCAAAACACAAGCCGCAATGCCGAACAGAGCATGCAAGGCGCCGATTTACGACCGAATTAAAAATGTAATACGTCGACAGGATAGCACAATGGCTCAGGACTCACGAGTGTCGTAAATTCGACATCAACAAAACAATGCTTATGCATATTCGAATATGTGAGTACCTCATGTATGTGCCTATGCCAAATAAACGCGGCCGTTATGAGAAATACGGCAAAGTGATAATGTCTGTCATTAAAAAAAACATTTTGAACACAGATGAAGCGTTCAAAAACGAGAACAGTGACAGCAAAGCTGGGCTCTCTGTGCTTGATATTTCTTGTTGTTTCTATTGCTTCAGGTGTCAATGGAAGGTGACGAGGAAGTGGACCTCATTCGCCTAAGGAACCCCTGGGGATATGCGGAATGGACAGGATCTTGGTCGGACAAGTAAGAACTGACCTGCGCTGGTATTGTGAAGGATTGTCATAACAGCGAGGCGGTTTGGTAGCGCGAATTTGTCGCGGTCAAATGGGGTAGTGACTCTCGTCACACCGAGTTTGTGGCTTGTGGCGGTTAAAGACCCTCTATTGTTGCTGGCGCTTTTTATTTAAGTACCACCAATCTTTGGAGAGCGCCCCTGTCTTTTTTCCGGATCCTCGTACGGCTTTTCCGATTCCGATTTCCGCCTATAGTTGTCACCCATTCTGAATGGAGATACTGAATGAAGCGGAGCTTGGTCGGACAAGTAAACACTGGCCAGCTTTGAAATCGTGAAGGATTACCACTTCAGCAAGATGGTTTGGTAGCTTGAATTCGTCGCTATCAAATTGGATCGCGTCATGTCAAGTAGAAAAACATTTTGCCGCATCCAGTCGATGAGTCGATGGCTTATGACAGTTTTTTTATGTGAAATTTCAAAGCCTTTCCAGTCTCTTTAATGACGGAGTTGCCTTATAGTTCGGTAATGAATTTTCGTTTCTTCGACGTTCGGGCTACCACGTATTCATCGTTCTTGCAACTGTCTGCATTCAGACGTTAATTTCTAATTTCTCCATATTCCAACTTACTAGTTACCGGGCAGCAAATTAATTCATTTTTTTAATCACAAAATTCACCGCTGGCGCGTGGTTGGTTGGCGGTTGGGGAAACAAAATTTTGCGTCTGCGCCTTGCATAATTTGGGGCAGCTGTTTAACGATAGGAGGAAATTTTCTATTAGTAATGCGCCGCTTCGCGTGTGCTCCATCATCAATAACTTTGTTTTGGCCCACCTATCGAAGCTTGTGGCAATAGGACGGCGCCTAAGCAACGCTGCCACTAATTAAGAGCGTCTGGGCTTAAAAGAATCCTTTCTTTCGTGCGTCACAAGACATACACTACTTATATGACGGGGTTGGCGTCAAACGCACGTTAGAGCCGAGAACTAAGAACATTGACTCACGAGCATTTCAAAGGCAGAGTTATCTCCTACCACTGTAGTCAGTGATGTCCCACCTTGACCTCCGAACAATGTCATTTTCACTTCTGACGCGACTCTAGTGTTCGGTTCTTTCTGTTGCAGCTGTGAAGAATGGAACAAGATCAGCGAGCAAACACGCCAAGAGTTGGGACTCGTAGTCAGAGACGACGGAGAGTTTTGGTGAGTCACTGCAGTATGTGGAAACCGAACACTCTTGCTTTGACGTTATGTGCCGATGAAAATACGATACGTGTCAGCCTGTCGAGCGTCTAAGAGGCTATACCCTGCGTTTTCGTGTGATCCTTGTAGGTCTGAGCCATGTAAGTATCGTTGTGAGATCCCTTATGTTGCATCAGGGAGGGGGCGCCAAAGAATAATTCATAGGTGATCACGTGGCCGGGATTTTGAATGGATACAAATACTATCGCTGGTACTTCTACACACCGAAGCAGAAGAAAGGGTGTGGAGAACACACACACACACACACACACACACACACACACACACACACACACACACACACACACACACACACACACACACACACACACACACACACACACACACACGCCACACACACACACACACACACACACACACACACACACACACACACACACACACACACACACACACGTGTGTGTGTGTGCGCAGGCGCGCGTGTGTGTGTGTGTGTGCGTGCGTGCGCCCTTCCACCTGTGCCCCTTGAGCTTAAGGCGTTTGGTGCAGATGCTATTGATGCTATCGCATTTCCCTTCGAGAATCGGACCATTCAAACGCGTAAAGCAATAAATTGTGATAACAGGTTCTGGACGCTACGCGGTTCATTCTCTGTTCCAGCATGCGCTGACTGCTTTCGTTAGGTGAAAAAAAGCAGAGCCATTATTTGCAGTTTATCGTCTCACACTGCGTTGTTTTCATCGTTTTGTGTTCGCATTTGTGTTATCCTTTGTGGCAAATCACGAATGTTCACATCCGCCTGGAGAGCGGTGTCAATGGAAGTCATCTCAATACTTAAAAAACGGCGCTGTGGAATTGTCACGACAGGAGAAATTACCCGACGAGAGGAAATTACCAAGAAAAATGGAACCCCTTGAGGTACGCCAGAAAATGGCTAGAAAAGTAACAGCGCCATAACAATAAAATTAATGTTAATGAAATATGGGCTCTTGTGCTTCCCTGTGACACGATAATACTTGACAACTACTTGAGCGAAAAAAAAATACGAGCAAACCGTGCGATGCGGTTGTTGAAGCATGCGGCTGCTGAGAATGACTAAGGGGAGGTTGCATAAAAACAACACAGCCCGAAACTTTCACGTTGCTCCTAATCAGAGCGGAATTTTTAACGGCAGCCGCACCAGGTAATGTACCTTCGCGACACGCCGGACAAGGGTGACGCTTTACCTATCGGTGTCGCTGGCACAACCGACACAAGTGAGGACACTTGTAAGCAGAGCGGAGCGTCTTCAGTGCAACTCGGGTGTGGCCGCTTCAACATTTCCCCGCGCGCATCATGAGACAAGTGAAATATTGCCAGTTCTCCGTTTTTGTTACTTTATACAGCATAAAGAACGATAAAGGGACGCTCAAAACCTTTCTTAATACTTGGCATTGCTAATCGAATAGTATGGGCTTGATTGACAACATTGCTATTTGTTGATTTACAGGATTGTGGGAAGGCGAAAAGGTCAATCGAATGCCTGAGTAAACTTGGGCAATTTATTATCTTAGGAATTAAATGTTAAAAAGGTTATCTTAGAGCTCAGCTCTGAAGGCTGGGCCGCTTGGTGGGTTTTGGGTGGTAGAGCTACGGCTAAGACAACGCGAGGAGGAACGCGAAGGAGAAGGGTACGGCGAGGGTAAGTAGAGCGCACATGGCAGTAATTAAATTACTGTAATCAAACTACAGTCTTTGGTTTCTTTTCGCAGTAATCCGTAATGTAATGAATTTCTTTGGGGCAGTAATTTCGAAGCAGTAATTATGTTCGAAATTTATTTTCCTAAAATGCATCGCTGCTCTTTATGTCGACAGAGCTTTGGTCCCTCACATGCAATGTTGGGTGCCTCGAAATCAGTACCAACACGTGGCAAACCTGCGCCAGTTAACAGACGGGCAAGCACAAAAGAAATCAGGTGCGTCCGAGACCTCTTACGTCGGCCAAGTGCACAGCGGTGTTACCTTACGTTTTTTGCTTACAGGGCGCCAATAAAAAGCGGTAATGCGCATGGCGGGAACATTCCCGAAAGTAAGCGAACGGGGTAGATTCCTGGGACCGCCGAAGTTATACATGACTGGCATCGAAAACTTCGAGCAGCGGAGATGATTTCGGGCATCAAGGCGGCGTGTTCTCCGCTCTTTCCCGTCCCCAATGCGGTGATAGTGACCGCCAATGCTGGAATTGGGCTTGGTAAACGTGGCGCGGTTGCACAGCCGTCCGCACCAACTGTCGTGCAACGTGAAAGCGGGCTCAGCCTGTTTTAGGAGCAATGCGTCTAATCAGACCCAACGCCTGAATTGCTTGCTTTTCAGCCCGAGGAAGCCAAGCAGTACCTGTTCCTGACTCGTGTATTTTCAAGTCCAAGATTTTTACGGTCGAACTTTCTTGTATTGGAGTTACGGGTAGATGGAGACGAACTGGTGTTGCAGCCAGTTTACGGCGCCCCCACTGGTTGGCGACTGACACGAACGTGGTTTTGCTCACTGAAAGCTGAAGACCCATTGAAGAAGCATAAGTGGACGTAATATCTATGGCTGATTGTAGGGCTGCTGCTTGAGTCATCAGATCGTTGTGAGTGCTCCACGCCGTTATGTCATCAGCATACAATAAGAACTTATTCTCAGAGACATGTAAGTGCCAAGCAAGGGGGATAAAAGCAATATTAAATAATGTTGGCGATAATGCCGATCCCTGGCGAACGTTGCGAAGAGGTACAAATGATCCGACGGCCTCACCACTGAGGCGTATGGCAAAGAGTCGGCCTTCAAGGAAGGATTTAACAAAATTGCGCACTCTAACGGGGAAATGCAGCATGTCGAGCGATTCCAGGATGCCAGCATGACAGATATCGTACGCCTTTTTAACATCCATGGCCAGTACAGTACGTACGTTGTGGCTGCGAGTTGATGCCAGAACTGTTGACGCCAAGACAGCCCGTCCATCTTCTGTACCATACGGACGTACGAAAGCCAGTTTGGGCGGGGCGGTAGAAACCATGATGCTCAAGCCACCGCGACCGTTGTGTGGCAAGCATTTTTTCGGTAAGCTTGCACAATGTTGGTGTAAGCGATATGGGCCTGAAATTTCCTAGGTCTGTCGGCGGCTTCCCCGGCTTTGGGATGGGGATCACAATAGCCGATTTTCAGCTTTCTGGTACGACGCCTTCTATCCATACCGTGTTAATGGTGGCGACGAGTTGAGGGAGTACAGCGGAACTCAAGTTCTTGTAAACCTCGTACGGAATAGAGTCCGGACCGGGCGCAGTCTTCCGACGGGCCTCATCTATTGCGCCCAAGCAACTTGGGCATGGAAAATGGGCTTGTGATTTCATCGGCATCGGCTGTAGATGGGAGCTTATCGACATAAGCTGGAATGGCAGCCAAGGGGGCCCCTATGACACTTGGAAGCAACACATCATACTTGGGGAAAAACTTCCGCGCTGCCTCTCTGGCGTAATCATCCGGAGCTAAGTTAGTCGTGAGGCATGCTGTGGCCGCTACGACAGGACGACAGGATTCATGTTCCATTGCACGGAACGTTCGTCAGAGAGCAGCATTCGATGACTTTGTCCAGAACTGCTCACACCACGCACGCCACTGCCGTCGCGAGAGATCGCGTTCATATCTGTGAGCCTTAGCAGTAAGGTAATTCAGCCTTGTCCGTGCTTGCGCAGAAGTCGGGTCTCGGGAAGGAGCCATCTTCATTTGTAGACGAGCAGCCCACAGGTTAAGGAGACCCACATCCGGCGCGGGGCGATTGACGTCAGTCCAGGTGACAGCAGTAGCCTTATTGAGCGCAGTTTTTATGCAGTCTACAAGTAGTGTAGATGACTGCGGAGAGAGATCTTTGACGGTGGTGCGAAAGGTGTCCCAATTGACCACAGAACACCTACGGCGTTATCGCCGGGCTGTTAGTGGATTGAGACCGATGATTATAGGATGGTGGTCACTCCCCAACAGTCAGGCTCAAGGTGCCACGAGGGAGTGCCGGGACCAGACCACCACGTCAGATCAGGAGCATATGTGGTACTGTGATTGTGGCAAATAGCCCGCGTTGCTGAACCAGGATGATTTAGAAGAATAAACAACGGTCTAACGTAGTAAGACACCACCACAACAGTTGCCTTGGGTAATTTAACAGCAACTGCAACTACCTCCTGATACGAGGTGCACCAGGTTTCCAGAGAGAGGCATACATAAGGGAAACGCGTGTCAACGTACACTTCCGCCTTTTCTGGAGGGAAATCAGGGTACACACGATGGTCGTTCATCGAAGGCGACGCGTAACCACTGAAGACCGGAATTTCTGGCAAGTCATTGGTCTCCTGCAGTAGCATGGCCCACACCTGGAACCTGTGCAAGCGAAGACGGGTTTTGAGCTCTCCCACTTTAGTGGAGAGGCATCTACGGTTCCACTGGAACGCACCAGAAAAGCCGGAACGCGCCATCTTCGGTTTGTAGTCCAAGCGTTGCAAGAGAACAGACGTCAGGTTGGATAACTCGGCTACCATGAAGCGGAGCAGGGACGCTGTAGAGTTATCTGGCAATGTAGCAGGTACTCTGGGAGGAGCGATCAACGAAGCTGGTGGGCGAGACATGTTCGGTGCTGATTCATCATTTCTAGTGGCGGTGCCAGATCCCGCTGCATGTCTACGGCGCGCAAGCAGTTCACGGTGTTGTCGGAGCCTTGAGACCTCTGCCAAAATGCGTGCGATTTGGTCATCAACTGCTACCATGTCATCGTTGGGAGGTTCCGGGATGCTAAGCTGTTTTGTAGCCTGCTGATGCCGGCGGTCCTTACACACTTTATCGCTATAAGTGTGCTGGGTGGCAGTTTCATGCGAGTGCCGCAATAGAAGTTCGGGCCACTCGTCATCATCCGACCGGATAGCTGCAAACCGGTTGTAGGTCTGCACAAGGGGTGTATTCACATTCTCAGTCATTTGTTTAGAGTACCCACGACGAATCTTTTCTGTTGCCTTCTGCTTTGTGGGGCAAGTGTGCGATGTGATGTCGCGGTCGTCAGTTTTGCAGAGGCCACATATGTAAGCCGCTGCGTGTCCGGGCGCAGGTTCCACGTTAGTTGTGAAAGAGCAGGATCAACGCATATGGCCAGGTCTGAATCAACTGTAGGAGTAGACGGCGGTTGATTTGTATGGCTGAGGCCGTAAATTGCAACCATAGTAGTACAAGCAGGCTGGCGGTGTCGATGGGCCTTGCAGGGTGACGACGCAAGAGCGCCCTTTTCCCATATAACGTGCTTGGATCACTCGGTGGTTGGGACAATAAAGCTCACGCTGAAGGGCGGCCTGGTCCTCTTAACATCGACGCTGTAGACAACACAACGTTGCAAGTCAGATCCATCAACCAGGTACACCTGTACCGGCACCGAGACCTCGCTGCTAACTGTAATGCACTGTAGCGTTTGCAGACGTTCCAGGGCAGCCAAGGCCGGGAGCCACACAGCAATGGTATTGGAATTCTTTCTGGCCGTAAAGCCGCGAAAACCTTTAGTTCCGAGACACGTATTCAGATTTGCCTGCAGAATCTTGTTCGGTATATCTGTAAGGCTTTTCGTTGCCAGAGATTTGATAGTCGCTTTGTAACTCACTGAGCCGTGGGTAGACAGAACTGGGTGGTCTGTGGTTAGGCAGGAACGCTTGCCTTGTGAGCAGCCACTGGCCGAAGAGGAATCCGTTGCTACTTCTCCCGAAGGGCGCTTTTGAGAAGAGCGGAGGGCCGGCGGCCCGATTGGCGGGGCTGGTGACAGGTCCATTTGAGTGCTCGGAGTCTCATGTGGTGCTGGTAGAGGTCGATCCAGAAGTACAGGCTGAGCAGCCTATACTTCCTATACAGATACTTCGTGGGTTGGGCTCCCGTCTCGGCTGCGGGAGGCGGTTGGTTCGAAACCTACCGCCGGACACCCACCGGTAAAAATGGGTACAAGCGGCCCGCGGCCTGGCACCCGGTTTCTTTAGAAGTGTTCATTTGGAAGAAGCTCCGTAAACCCCGCTGCGCTGCTCGCGGGCTAAGCCCCAGTTTCGAACGACCTCGCAGCATGCTAAACGTGGTACCCCTTCGGCCAACGTGGTTCGAACGCGAGCAAAGCCTCGATGCGCTGTCCCTGGGCGCGCGCACGCCCTAGCGCAACGGCCTCTCCTCCTCCGTGAGGACAAAGCAGACCTTCCGCAGAGAAGGAAACTCCCTCAGCGCCACGGTGTCTCCGCGACGACGCGAGACGCACACACCGTCGCCCGCAGTTCTCTCGACAGAACTCTCGCCGAACCTTGATCCGCTGGCACACAGCAGCAGCAGATACAGCCTATACAGATACTTCGTATCTGTGTTCTGTCCAGAGCGTAAATCACTCACGAGTTGTTGCACATCTGGAGAAGGCAGGGCAGGCACCGTATCCGGTGATACAAAGGCACGATTTTGGAGGTCTGGCCCATGGTCAGAGGGCAGTTGTACGGGCGGGAATGCCGCCGAGGCAAGCGGCGCAGGCGGAGCTACCCCCGCCAGCACGTCACCGGAGGCGCAAGTCCTAGGCTTGGTGCGCAGTTCAGGTCCAGGAATAACTGCGTGACATTTGCTGTATGCCACGCAACCAGGCAGCGACTGGGCGTCCGAAGCCTCCTCGGATGGCGTGAATCCAGTTCGTTTGCTATACGGAACGTATTTAACTGGCAGGCGAGATTTTCACAAGAGCGATGTGAAGGCACCTTAACAAGATCACATTTTGTGAGCGGTAATTCGTTATGTAATTGAATTACTTCCGCACAGATTTTAGAGAACTAATTACGAATGTAATTTAATTTTCTTTTAAAAGTATTTTTTAAATCAATAGAGGAAAGTCAGAGTGAGCGGCAGAATGTGCTACGATCGCTCTGACGCACCAACGACTGAGTTTTTTTGCAGGATATCTGAGTCATGCTTTCTGGAGCACTTCGATCTAGTTGAGTTCTGCCACCTGGACCCTGGATCTATCGCGGAGGAAGCAGAAGATGACGGTGAAGTGAAAAAGCACTGGGAAGTGGTGAAGCTCGAAGGATGCTGGGTGCCCGGTTTCAACGCTGCTGGATGGACAAAGGATAAGGGTGCGTATGCGCGAGCCTGTATACAGCTTGTTTCAACTGAGACTTTACATTATAAGAGCGCTTTTTTCGGCATAGCATTGCTCGTGGTGTAGTACATCAGAATACGGCTAAGACATGCTAACCAGCAGGCTGTTTAGATAATTATCTTTTTAACTATTAATCAATCAATCAATCAATCAATCATGTTTATTTAACATCATGACGATGTTGGGTGCGCCGACAAAAAGCCATTGGGAAGGCTTGACGAGGCCGACGCACCCCACAAGGGCATTGCAGTGGTACACAACATGTTAGCACTTCGAGGGATAAAAAAAAAAGAAATGAACAAAAGTAACATATTTGGCATTAGCTGTACATCAATTCGGACTCCTTATTTAGTTGATGTGGGAGAGTGTAGCTCAACATTTGATAACCATAATTTGTTCGCATCCTAGGCACATACCATTTTGGTGTCGCACGTGTAGTGTACTTTGGCTCACTGCATTGTAATTTTGACAGATTAAGCATATTGCAAATATTGTGATTAATACCGGTTTTATACCGTTGTAGAAGTAAAACATCGTACAGCTGTGGCAAACGGACGATTCGAAGTTCATTGAAAAACGGTTCGGTGTGTTCTAGTCGAGGAGCATTCATAATATTTCGAACAGCTTTCTTTTGAAGAAGATACAAGCGGTTAATATTTGTAAAAGACGTGGTACCCCACACCAAAAAACAATATTTTATAACAGAGGAAAAAAGTGCACTATACAACATTTTCTTGATACTCTTCGGCATGAAATATCTCAGTCGACACAAAATACCGATAACCTTTGACAGCTTGTTCATCACCATGTCAACGTGATCATTCCAACTCAAATGCTCATTAAAAATAACACCTAAACTTTTGACCGCAGGGAGCGTTTCGATGAGCGACTTACCGATCCTCAAACAGAGTGGTGGCATATTTGTCAACTTGTTACGAGGCCGGAAAAGCACGGCCTTCGCTTTTGCAGTGTTTATGTTTAATAAATTATTTTGAGACCATTCTTGGAGTGACTGTAAACATTTTGTGGCTTGTTTCTCAAGATCTGGCAGCTGTGCAGCTCTAAAGAATAAAGTGGTGTCATCAGCGTAAATCACAAAGGTTGGAAGATTACTAATACAGACGATGTCATTAACATAAAGAAGAAACAGCAATGGTCCCAAGATGCTACCTTGCGGGACACCAGAAACGATGTATCTAATATCAGATAAATCATTGTTTATTTTTACTTGTTGCGATCGAGCACTTAAGTAAGACTGAAATATGTCAAGAAACTGTCCGCGGAAACCGTAATGCTCGAGCTTTGTTAACATTATTTTGTGGTTAATGCGGTCAAACGCTTTTGAAAAATCGATGAATATGCCAAGAGTGAGAAGTTTCTGCTCGAAGGATTCTAAAATTAGCTCTTTTTGTGTCAGCAGCGCGGTTTCCGTTGAAAGGTTCTTCCTAAACCCATGCTGACTGGGCGTTATTATGTTA
>JARKHS020032730.1:0-104312 GCA_030143305.2 Amblyomma americanum | reverse complement strand
GGACAAAGGCAACAATGGCTTGTGTCCTACTCCTTTAACGCGAGAGCGTTAAGGGCCCCGTGTCGCAGAAAAGCCGGTGTCGTCGGCGTTGCCCGTGAGCGAAAAATCCGTCCTCCCCCTCCTCGCAATATACGCCACTGCCCCAACAGACGGCGCGCGACGGCAGCGCCCTCCGCTCGTCTCATTCGGGCGCAGTGGGGCCGTGCGGGCACGCAGGAATCACGCGGTGAGCGGCGAGCAACGCAGCGCACATCCAAAGCGCGTTCACCACGAAGCTTGCGGCTTGCTGCCCGTTCGTTCGGCGCGGAAGCTATGCTTTCGTTCGTGGCATCGGGTTTGTCGAGAACGATGTGCCGATGAACTACGACTGCAGCTTGAGTCCCGCGCGTTTCGGCAAGGCGCCTGGCAGCGCTTCTACGTGGCTTGCCGCTCCGCGCGTCCATTTCACCGTGCGTAGCAGAGCGATTTGTCTAACGGGCAAGGCGTCGCGCCGAACGGGCGATGGCGTTCCGTGGACTCCCTGGCAGTGCTGCAACACGCTGTCGCGTTCCACTCTTAAAGGCGAAGCATAAGCGTCCTCCAATTTTTTTCTGCCTCTAGCTTCTGCCCGGTCTCGACGACTTCCGCATCCAGTATTTGTGCATAGTGTATATTACCCCCTACTCCTATCCTTTGTTACTATCGCTCCCCTTTCCTTTCCCTCGTCCTGTCCTTTTATTTCCGCTAGCCGCAGCTCAGGTGCTTCAGGTTTCGATGGCAGATGCCGCGACTAGCAACATGTTTTCCTTCCACTGTTAATTTATTAATAAATAGCCACTAACAACACCTCAATGTGCGACGGCCGGACTCAAGTAGGCGCGCGTTCTGCTCCGTGCCGACCATGCGCGCGGCAGTTTTGCAGCAGACGACGGCGCTCTCAGTTTATGACGTCAATTAGGCTGCTTCAATACGACTGTCGCTGCCAAGGGCCGGCGTAGGAGCGCCGACCTTTCAGCGTGCAAAAAGTGACGAGAGGAGAAAGGCGCGAGACGCTGACATTCGTATTTTGACTGCAAATAACTCAGCTTCTACAAAATGCATTAAAAAAAATTCTTGCTGGAGGATATTCGTGAAGCGGCATCTATTAACATTCCAAGAACACCGCACCCTTGTTGACAGTCCATTTCAGAGCCCCTTTAAAGTGCAGCTTAAGTGTCCCCATCATTTTTTTTTGTTGTTTGATGCCTGGTTTCGGTGACTTCTGACTTCCTTCATTATTTGTATGTAGTGTAACAGGGTCTTAGGTCAGCGCTTGCGTCAATGGTCCTAACCACGGCGGCAAAACACAGTCCGTGGTCGGTCAAACTGAGCAGGCTCTCGCTCTGAGCGATTGCATCGCCTCTAGGATAATGCCTATCTTCTTCTTCACAACAGTTACATTTAATTGACCTCATAATAGTTTCGCCACCAGATCTCTCGATGTTTTGGAGTCGAAGAATTTGAACGTTTTACTTAAGCGTAAAAATGTTTCATTTCGCCTGTGCTCTATTATGCTTTTTTTTTTGTCGCTCAAGTATTCCTTAGGAAAGATTACGCCACATTCTTCAACACTATTTCCATATGTTTCTTTCCCCCTACTTTCTTTCATTTTATTTTTGTGATCGGATGGATTGCGTCTACGACCTAAGCTTCAAATGTGAAATGACTGCGGCGCACCAAGGCACCCGCGCAGTCTCCAATAACAATTCTCCTCCTCGCAATGACTGCGTGTTGAATGCTGGGCTGTCGAGACTCGAGAAAGCGATATCTGCTCGCCGGCGAAGGCACGGCAGTCGACGGCCAGCTGCGAGCCTGCACAGCGAGCGCGGCCGATCCAGCAGGGGCCTACAGAACGGGTTGGAGACAATAATAAGGCGCTCAGCACGGCGCGTTCGCGGTCAGGCTTCACACGTGCGAACACTAGCGTACGGCGCTCACGGTCGGTGTCTAAGCCCTGACCAACCATCAGGAGAGAGCTGGCGATGGCGACATCAGCGCTCGACGGAACAAAAGGGGCAGATATAATAGCACTCCCTTTTCTCATGTGGCGTGCCCAGACAGGTAGCACTGAACATTAGAATCATGTTATAAAAATGTTATGCAAGTCGCACTAAGTTTGTATGTTGAAATGGAACGTTACGATAGCTTTAGTTTAGTTTAGTTTATGGGGGTTTAACGTCTCAAAGCGACTCAGGCTATGAGGGACGCCGTAGTGAAGGGCTCCGGGAATTTCGACCACGTGGGGTTCTTTTAACGTGCACTGACATCACACAGTGCACGGGCCTCTAGAATTTCGCTCCCATCGAAATTCAACCACCGCCGACGGGATCGAACCCGCGTCTTTTGGGGTCAGCAGCCCAGCACCATAACCACTAAGCCACCGCGGCGGCGAACGTTTCAGTAACGTTAAAAATTAACATGTAACGTTATAAGTTATATAGAAAACATTACTTTAACATTTAAAGTACACATTATTCTAATGCTATTAACTGTTATTATAATGCTTGAGTCATAACTAAAAAATATTGCAAAAATATATTTCAAGCAATGGGTCCCCGAATTTTTCCCACTGTTCTCAGAGTAAAGATGTTTTTTAACTAGAGCAGTAATTTGCAGCTACATCTCTTAGCTTGTGTCCGCCATAGATTGCATGCACAGCCCAATTAGTTTGTCAGAAAACTTTGCTTATTACTCATTCGCCGCTATCACTCATGGGACAGCACTCAGTAATGGCTACATAATAAGCTTTACTCCATGCATGGTATCCGTTCGGGAGTGTGTACAATGCAGTTTGTTGTGCTGTATAGTGGAGCTTAGAGTCGCCATCGCTGTTGGCTCTTGCAAAACACTGCAGGTTGTGTACCGTCACAACTGACGGGCCTTCAAGCTTGTGTAGGGTTGCTTCATCATCATCGGGAATGTTACATTTATGTCGTCTAATTAATGTTAAAGTTTATTCGAACGTTTATTCGTAACATAACAAAAACGTTAGAAAAAATGGACATTAAGAACACTGAATTAACGTTTGAGCCAAAGCAAAATCATAACATTGCTGTAACGTTTCGGTACTGCCTGGGAAGTTAACGAGGACACAATGAAAAAGCAATAATTTAACTTCCTTCCAGTGATGTTCATGCCTTACCCGAAAATTTACTTAATTAGGCCAAAAAATCCTTATTTGCGGTCCTTTTCCCTGCAGCTGTTTGGAAAATCCCTACCCCGTCTCATGTGCGAATTCATTTGTAATTTGTGGTAAAATAAATCAACTTCAAATAAAAATCTAGTTTTTGGAGAAAAAAAACGAGAAAATCTTGCTCCTTAAAATTTTCCTGAGAACCCATGAAGATTCGCTCTTCACCAAATTTTACTTCTAAAGTTCGCAGAATAGAACATCACTGCCCCCTTTTCCTTTTCTTTCGGCAAAGGCGCGGTCGACGTGCTGTCAGAGTGAGGCAGTATAATAATAATAATATTGGTTTTTGTGGAAAGGAAATGGCGCAGTATCTGTCTCATATATCGGCAGACACCTGAACCGCGCCGTAAGGGAGGAGGGATAAAGGAGGGAGTGAAAGGAGAAAGGAAGAAAGAGGTGCCGTAGTGGAGGGCTCCGGAATAATTTCGACCACCTGGGGATCTTTAACGTGCACTGACATCGCACAGGCAGTAGTCGCGCCTGTTTTTTCGCAGCCTCCTTCTCCTCCTCTTCATTTTGAAGCAGTTTCGGGTACTGGTTGGTTTAGCGAGCGTCACCTCATATTCATCGAACGAGGTTGGTTCGCGGGGAAAGAGGGGTAGTAGGTATACTGATTGTCCGTGTTGTTCGTGAGAGTTGCGGGCTTCCTATGGATGTATGAAAATGTGCGGCTGAATTATTCGCGCAACGTAAGTGGCGTCACTCCCGGCCCTATTTCGCTCTCAGGTTGGTTAATCTGCTATGGAAGCTCAGTGACTATACAGCGCTCGGCTGCTGAGCAACGTGTCAAAGGCTTAACAACCGACCTCGCGTTCTGAATCCCGGCTCTATTTCTGTTTCACTTCGATGAAGGTCACAGACAAAACAGAGATTTCGGTACACGGTAAAGGTCCTCAAAGTGCCGGAACTAAATCGCAGCCTTCTACTAAACGCAAACAAAAAGTTATTTGGGGCTTACAAACCTGTGTTTGCAGGTTATATTTTAATTAACGTAAAGAAAATTTGATTATGCACCCTCCAGAAACAAAAATAGTAACCAGATTATCCGGTGGTGGTGGTAGTGGTTGTTATTAAAATAATAGTAAAAAGGAAGGAAAGGATTTTTGCTAGCCCCGGCATCTGCCATCGATACTGAAGCACCTGAGCTGGGGCAGCGGAAATAAAGGATAGCAGGCAGAATGGAGAAATGAAATGAAAGAGGTGAGGGGACAGGAAGAGAGGATAGGGGGAGAAGTAATATGTACAAACTATTTACACAATAAGAAATGTGTCCAGGTTGTTTACACAATAAGAAATGTGTCCAGGTTGTGCGCGTGATTAGTTCATTTTAGAGGAATCAAATCACACACGCGCACAGCACTGTGTTGGCTACAACTGGAGTGGGGCGTCCAGTTTTTAATCGTTCAAGGTATAACTCGCGGAGCGTTCGGTCACTGCGTGTAACTACATGACGGAGAACAGACGGGACGTCAAGCCCGTGTGTTCGAGGAATGCACAGAGGCTCACCAATGTTCGCTCACGAGTGCGCGCACTGCCCTGCGGCCACAATAGCGTCTTGATGGAGTCTGGTAGTATGCCCTGCGCCCTATAGGCCGCGAGCATATCGCGACGAGCATCGGCGAACGCGGCACAGTGAAGGAGCAGGTGTTCTAGGGTTTCCACTGCACCGCATCCGTCACACACATCACTCGTCGCGATTCCGTGACGCACCCGTCGTTCCCCGGGCCACACGCAGCCAATGCGCGCGCGGAGGATCATTGCACGTTGTGACCGTGTAAGTCCGCGACAGCCGGTGATACTGTCGATGCGCTCACCTCCTGCGATGCGTGGGTCGGGGTGCTGCTTTCGGAGATGGTCGTGGATGGCCGCACGCACGTCCTCCAGCGCAAGGGGCAGATCGCTGGCAGGTAGTTGGTGTGCAGCGGTCGCGAGGTCGTCAGCTTCTTCGTTGCCGGCGATGCCGCAGTGACCGGGCACCCACTGTGCACGCACGGCACATCCTCTCTGCGCGAGCGAATTTCCCGCACTAGTGGGTTACCGCGGCCGTTAGATTATCCGGTCAATCGCCGATTTCTAAAGCAGGAACAAAATCAGTATAGATCTCGATAACTTGATCGGTCTGGCAACGCTGGCGTATTGACAAGTGTGATATGACTATAGCGAAGCGTACGGCAAAGGCACTTGATGTATCGGCTCAACGCTATCAGGCAGGCGTGAGGCAACGTTGCTCCGGACGGCTGGTCGCTCTTCCAGCCTCACTGAAAACCACTTGGCGCACACTCTGCAGGCCGCTGATGTATCGGTACGCGATATCGGCGCTCTACCAACGCTTGACCACAAGGCGGCTTCGCATTTGGGAGAGAAGCGAACTCTGACCGATCAAAAGAAACAGAGGAGAGAACGTTTGATGTGAGCTCAGAACCTTTTGTTTTCTGCATTCGAAGGCTTCTTGATTACATTGCTTATATGTGTCTCAGCATTCAATTTCGTGAGATCTTGCGTTTACCATTCCATTTTTTACGCCTTTTTGGGCATCATGACGTATCACAACGGATATGCGCCAGTTCCGCTCTGACGCTAATAACAGCAGTTTTCACTGTTCCCAAGTTCAGTTAACAACCTTGGACAAAATTTTGAATGTTGTAAAATTCTAAGGTACTGTTATGGAAGTATTGAAGGTAATAGTCCGCGCTTCAGATGTGTAACAAAATCATTCTTTTAAAGTCTTTCCATCCCTAGCATCGAGCAGTTAAGACTGCCATCGAAAACCAATGGGGAACGCTTTTGACAATAGCGAGAACGTTAAATAAAAAAATGCAAGCCTTCCGGCGGGAGATCTGCGGATATATTGACTGTTATAGTGAAATTTGACTATATAAAAAAATTGGCGGTGGTTTAGCTCTGGTTAAACCTGGAGTGACGCGATAGCTACAGCTGGCCGAGTGGAACTTGGCCACGTGACCAACCACGTGACGAACCACGTTATCAGCCGCGTCGCCGACAGCTGCTCCAGCACCACGAGACCAACCACGTGACAGCGTGAGGGTGGCGGCGCCATCACTGCCACGACGCCGCCACGCTTAAGGCTCGAAATGCTACCGTAATGTAGCTATCGCTACAAAAAAAATTGGTTCATAAACTCTTTCCGGTTGAAAAATTCTGTTGTGCACAATTTGAAGAGCATGAGTAGGGTTCACCGGTTGAGAAGCTTTGAAGAAATAACTAAACGAACTCAAGTAGCAAGATTTTATCACAACACGTTAGAGGTGATTCCCTGTTTCTGATATCAACCGCACTGCGCCATCCTGTGCCTGCAGAGTAATGCTGGTGGGACGTGCACCAGCGCGGCACGTGGCATTTGCTTGTTTCTTCATCTACTTTCTAATCGATTATCTTTCAGCGATAAATTAATTACACTAATAATTTCTGACTGATCAACACTATATATTAAAAAAAATAGAATCATTCCCCTCTGATCCATGGTTTCGATGACGGTTGGCTTCCTTTATATACAGGGCGGTTTTTTACCCTTACAGAGTTTTAATATAAAAACCATTAGAAGTACCTCGGTGCGGTTTGTTGAGCTGGGTTGTACAGCCAGGTGGACAATATGTACCTAATACGGATCAGTAATTCGACTACTAATTAAATTAGCCAATGAATTTTTTATTTTCCATTTTAGGGTGCAAGGTTATAATGCCGAATTGATGGCCGTCAACATCGAAGAGGAGCCCTAGTTTAAATTTTCTTAATCTGCAGTGTGGTCTCTGCCACGGGCGACTATCGTTGTGTGGGCAGACTTGTGCGCACGCGGTTATTATCGGTTACTGCTAAAGAACTGGCATTGGCCGGGTGTACGTATGGCAAAAACAATAATAATAATTGGTTTTTGGGGAAAGGAAATGGCGCAGTATCTGTCTCATATATCGTTGGACGCCTGAACCGCGCCGTAAGGGACGGGATAAAGGAAGGAAGGGGTGCCGTAGTGGAGGGCTCCGGAATAATTTCGACCACCTGGGGATCTTTAACGTGCACTGACATCTCGCAGCACACGAGCGCCTTAGCGTTTTGCCTCGATAAAAACGCAGCCGCCGCGGTCGGGTTCGAACCAGCACACGAGCGCCTTAGCGTTTTGCCTCGATAAAAACGCAGCCGCCGCGGTCGGGTTCGAACCCGATCTTTAACGTGCACTGACATCTCACAGCACACGAGCGCCTTAGCGTTTTGCCTCGATAAACGCTAAGGCGCTCGTGTGCTGCGAGATGTCAGTGCACGTTAAAGATCCCCAGGTGGTCGAAATTATTCCGGAGCCCTCCACTACGGCACTTTTTTCGTCCTTACTTCCTTCACTCCCTCGTTTCTCTCTTCCTTAAGGCGCGGTTCGGGTGTCCACCGAGATTGTGAGACAGTTACTGCGCCATTTCCTTTCCTCAAAACCAAAAACCGACTTTCAATTTTCCTAGTAGTGCTGCCACACTAAAAAAAAAGTGAAAAAATTATTCTACCCTAGCCTGGCTGGATAAACTGGATGACGACAACGATGAACTGGATCCGTTTAGCACGCGTTTGCGCGCTTTCTTTTTTCTAGCTTATGCCACGACAGCAGCTACTGCTCGCCCCAAAATGTATTGTGGTTAGCACAGCGCAGATTTTTTCGATTGTTCGAGGTGATCCAATGCTTCTGGCAAGCCGATTACAAAAAAAAAAACAGCTCTTGGTGCTGTGAGCTTTCTTTAGCATCAGCAATTGATCTTGTAGACTTTTCTCACGCATTTCCCGTTCAAAGATAAGTGAATTATTAATCAAACGCGGTAAGCGACAGCCTAAGCATAGAACACTTTGCAAACTTGCTTGCATATATATAAATGAACATGCTAAGGTTCGCCTAAAGCACGTGCTTTCGCTGAGCCGCATACGAAGCGATCGGGCGAGTCGATAGGTGGAGCTAATTTGATAAGAAGATCCAGAGCCCAGTCGCCCAGTGGCAGTCGAGGCTCTCGTGCGCGTTCGTGTTCCAGAGCGCACTAGGCTTCGTTTGCTCGTCTGCATTTCCGAACGCTCTGGCTTTGAAGCACGTCCCCGCAGTTGGTCAAGTAGTGTGATACTATTGATATAGGCGTGGACGCATCTGAAGGCCCGGAAATTACTTTAAAAAGCGAGTGATCGTGTTCCCAGAACGACATTGCGCGCTTTGTGCATGGCTGTGTGAGTACCAGTTCGTTTCATCCAATCGCGGCCTATATCGCTCTGGAGGAAACAGATCTACTTCCCCTGATATTACGGAACCGACAGAATATTTTGGACCCTGGCCAGTTGAACCCTGGATACAAGCATGGACGGTGCAGGTGGCCATTACCTTTGGCCCTGGAGCCTTGAACGCTTGCTATGTGGCATTAGCACCGAGCGTTCCTGCTCACCGGACGCCTTCTCGGAATGCTGGTTCATCGGCCAGCTTATAGCTTTGTGGAACAAGGCTTTGCGGAGGCCCGACTTTCAGTTGGGCAAGCTGTGTCTGCGCTCGTGTGGCGGCCGAGATGACTTCAGGGCCAGGTACCGTGTTGGCCGCAGCGAAAACGACGGCGCTTTCTTGATGGCTTTGCTGCTTAGGCAGCACCACTACACCCACGAGGTCCGAGAGTACGACCGAACGCAGTTTGAGCGTCCCTCCTTCGTGCCGTCTGACGTCGCTGGACCGGCGCCCAACCTGCAACGCGTCGTGCTACATCCTCGCTGCAGGCTTCAGCCTGGGAGTGAATTTTTCCAAGCCTTTAGCCCGCATCCGTGCCTGCGTGACGTCGACCTCACCAACGTTCCTGTCAGCGACACCCTGGTACCCAAGGTGGCCGAAGTGCTGAGGGAGAAACGGGTCGACTCGCCACAGTGTCAAGCTCGTCGGAAACAAGCTGTCTCCAGAATCTGCCTGCACCCTGCTCCTAATAGTGCTAGTCGCGTATGAGCGGCTGAAGGGCTTGACCGACAGCACATGGTATTCCGCAGGCGACGCCGTCGCAGAGGTCTTCAGGAGCAACAAGGTTGCGACGTCCTGTGTTCCGTCTATAACTTGCTGGCCCTGGATCACTCCCTGTGCTCTCTCCACATAGACGACGTGGTGACGGCGCTGCCGATGATGGCAACACGCCGGGAGCTGTCGTCGGTGCGCTCTGTACGGCACTCAAGGCACGTGGGCGCCTCCAGAGCTTTCACTTGGACGTGCACGGGGCTCACAACGAAAACGAGGAGGCGGCCCACTACTGACCGATGAATTCGATGCCCTGGTACATAACCCGTGCCTAAGGAAGCTTTCGTTGGTCGCCTCTCGAATGACCCTCAGGTATGCTCAGTCAGTGGAGCTTGGTTGAGCTGCACATCGTGAGCATTGGCAACATGTCGGACGCATTCCTTGGTGTGCTTCGCAAGATCGTGGTTAAGAATGCCTTCCTGTCAAGGATAAGTGTCACATATGTGCTCTGCCTGGAAGGAAGTGGAGCGGCCTAGTACACCCATAGACGACGCCAAGGAGCACAAATTGGGCCTGCTCAGAAACCCCTCGACGGAGTCCCAGCAGCGTCTGCCGCACATCCTACGAACTGTGTGGCACGGCATCGCTGCCGGCTGTGATGTAATGGAATGTACGTATTACGTAATGCAATGTAACGCCCTTCGGGCATTTAAGGGTATATATTAAACGACTACGATGAACACCTGATGGCGCTGTCGATGAAATCCGAGCTCCAGGTGTCCCTGGACACGAAGTGGGGAGAGGCGCTACCTGCAGGAGAACGACGTGGTCTTTGCTGGTATTGCGCACGTGGCGGTTGCGTGCGAGGCTGGCGATGGCAGCACGCAGCTGGATGCACTGAATGTTGACTGCTGGTTTGCCATGTAGCGCAGTACCTGAGGCTCGGGGATGTCTTTAGGAAAGGATGTGGTTTTTGAGGAAAAGAAATGACGCAGTAACTGTCTCGCATATCTGGGTGCCCACCCGAATCACGCCATAAGAGAAGAGTAGGGAGCAGAGACGAGATGAGGGAGCGAAGAGGAGGTGCCCTAGTGGAGGGCTCCGAATAATTTCGACTACGTGGAGATTAAGATCGCGCACTGACAAAAAAAAATTGGTTTTGAAAATTCGTTTTGAGAAAAGGAAATGAACCAGGACCTTTGGCGTTTGAGGCGCAGGCTGCCACGGCAGCTAAAACGCTAAGGCGCCCGTGTGCTATGCTATGTCAGTGCACGTTAAAGATCCCCAGGTGGTCGAAATTATTCCGGAGCCCTCCACTACGGCACTTCTTTCACTCCCTCCTCTATCCCTTCCCTTACAGTCCGGTTCCAGGTGTCCGCATATGAGACAGATACTGCGCCATTTCCTTTCCCCAAAACCAATTATTACTATTCATAATTGTTGGGTATGGCCTACGCCGGAGCATGTGGCTGATTCAAGACAGCAAAACGTGTCAAGGCAGCCACCGCGTCAAAGCCACCGACGTCGAGCGTGCTCAAGGCTACTAAGCCGCGCTGCTAGGTAAAGCAGTTACACGAAAGTGACACCGCGGCGAATACCCCACAGCGGCAGTCACCCTTGACGCCTGTTTGGCGCGCGAAAGCAAGGTCGCCAGCATTAGCGCGCGCGCCGGCCTGGCTGTTTTTTCTCCTGGCGCGTCGCGCGGCTTGTGACACAGCCTTGCGCTGTCCTCCACGCTGTAATCCTGTAAGGACGAAGCTTGGAGCTGGAAACGAATTCGACGCTTTGACAAGTTTGAAGGGGTAGAGGATGATAATGGCAACGTTTATTCAAAGCCACAGCGACTTAGATTAAGGGAAGGCTGATCGGGTCCCTAGTCCGGGACACTGCTGGTAAAAGCCCCTGCCCGTGCTCTGGCGACGAGAGCTCGTTTCTCGAGGCCCGAGCTGGACAGGGCTGCCTCCCAGCCCTCCCCACGTTGGCTGATTTATTATGCCAATACTGCTATTTTCCTGTCAAGCCCATACCATGCGGTCTAAGTTTGCCTTCTGGGCACAAAATTTGCACTGTGCCGAAAAGGGCTCGGGCTCAATGGCGTGAAGCGTAGCTGCATTATTAAACGACATAGTTTGTAGTTTTCGAAGGTGACATTCTTCTGATTTATTAAGGCCCTTAGCAGAGGAACAAAATATTTTGTTGCGTTTTCTTCTTTAGAATGCCGTGTAGGACATAATTAAGCATGAATCCCGACATAAAATTTGTCAGCGCCCAAATATCTCATGTAGTTTCGGTCTCAGTTTCAGAAGCTGCACACTATGACATCGCCAGTATAGTTTAGATCTAGCCATCGCCCGTCCGGAGCGACGCCTTGCCCGTTAGACAAATCGCTCTGCTACGTACGGTGAAACGGACGCGCGGAGCGGCAAACCACGTAGAAGCGCTGCCAGGCGCCTTGCCGAAATGCGCGGGACTCAAGTTGCAGCCGTAGTTCGTCGGCACATCGTTCGCGACAAACCCGATGCACAAAGGCCAGCATAGCTTCCACGCCGAACGAACGGGCAGCCAGCCGCAAGCTTCGTGGTGAACGCGCTTTGGATGTGCGCTGCGTTGTTCGCCGCTCACCGCGCGATTCCTGCACGCCCGAACGAGACGAGCCGGAGGCGCTAGGGTGCCTCAATGGGCCAACGCCACTGGCGAGCGGGCATCCAGGCACCATAGGAGGTGCTACCGTCGCGCGCCATCTGTTGGGGCAGTGGCATACGTTGCGAGGAGGAGGGACTCTGCTCACGGCCGACGCCGACTTTTCTGCGACACACACGAGCTCTTTAACGCTGTGGCATTAAAATCAAAATTGACCTGCCGCGGTGGCGCAGAGTTTAGGGCGCTCGGCTACTAATCGGAGCACCCGGGTTCGAACGCGACCGTGGCCGCGTTTAGATGGAGGGGAAATGCTAAGGCGCCCGTGTGCTGTGGATGTCAGTGCATGTTAAAGATCCCCAGGTAGGCTAAATTATTCTGGAGCCCTCCATTACGGCACCTCTTCTCTTAGTCCCTCCTTTATCCCTTCCCTTATGGGGTTCAGGTGTCCGCTGATATGTGACCTTTCCCCAAAAAACAATTTTCAATTTCCCAGAGGGAAGGAAGGACACAGTGGTGGAAGGGCACTGTGGTGGAGGCTCCGGATTAATGTCAACTACATGAGGTTGCTTACAAAAACTGCAATAGACCGACTGAGCTGCCAGTAATAGTGACCATCACCAAAGGGAGAGGATGAGAACTGACTCAAAGCTCATCCTCGCTTTCACAACGTTGGTAACATCAGCCGATCATCCAGTCTGATTTTCCCCTTTAAAATTGATAGAAGTGCGGGGTCACTGCCAAACCTCTGAGCAGGTACCAGGGCCCATAGACTGCGGTCAACTACATCATCAAACCGCTTAAGCAGTCTCCTGGTGATCATCATCGAAGTCATGAAATAGTCCACGACGACCGGCTCAACGCGTACTAAAACCGAGTTATAATACCTTGCCGAAAGGCCACAAGGATTGCGTCTTTTTAGTTTTCGCTTACCGTCATTCCAGTGTCTATTGCAGATTATAGAGCAGAAGTTTGAGTGAATCAAAATGAGGAAGCAATGTTTACCAGCTTCTGTGTGCCTCATGTGATCTCAAAACTACTCGTAACGTCACGCCAGCGTTCGGCTGACGGAAAAAAAATTACTAAACTAGGCTACAGCTCCGTTAAATCATCCGGCAAAGGCCGTCATGTCCATTACCCCCCCCAGCTTTTTTTCTCGTTTGATTTCTTTGCTCTTGGCAGCTTGGAGCGGTGTCAATGTCGACAACGGGCTTCAGTCACACGACGACTCAGTGAGCTCCCAATAACGGCTCTCGCCATAAAAGAAGCAGAAACTAAGACAAGTTGCGCCGTGATACCACCAATGTTTTTTTTTTTAGTGCCCTCTTCCAGGCCAACGTGCTCTAGAGGAAAACATGTCCTTGGCCATGAATATGACCAAGTAACGTGAACACAAATCAGGTGTAATTGTGGATGACATGAGCAAATTTCCACACCACAAAAGCCCTATTTAGTTGCGAAACCCCACGACCAAGGCAGGGCAACTACAGCAGCAACCTAAAGGTTAAATGCATTTCTAGAAAGCGGCCAAGCACATGTATCGAAAAAGATGCAATTGAAACAGTTTTTGAATTTATTCATAAATTAGAAATGTGCAAAGCTCGGTATCCCAGCACCACCACTTTCATACCAATTCCTTTGTTCCTCTATCAGCAGGTGCTGTGCCAGTTGGAGAGCAGAGTACCAAACGAATGTGCATCAGCGTCACTGTGTTTATAAGTAGAAAAGCACCCAAACTACACCTTTCCGATGCTTTAAGTAACCCGCATGAATGTTTACAAGGCTGAGCTGTTTGGGTGCTCTGAGCTGGCACATGCAAAGTTGGTCGAGAACGAACATACAAGAGCTGTGCATCGGAAGAGTCATGCTGCTGTTCTAGCAGAATGCCAACTACAGACAAAGATCTTTGACATGAGGACTAAGAAAGTAACGATACCTCAGTCAGTCATAGATGCTTTACTAAATATAAAAAGTCATGCCAATTCCATCGGTAAAGTTGTAAGCACTTGTAGCAAAAATAAATCAGCACAGATAAAGCGAACTAATTCACGGGGCCAGTAAAGAAACCTTACAATTTAGTACGTCCACATGGTGGAGCAATGCCATCTGTTCTTTGCTCTTTAAATTTATTTGTCCCAAGGAATTGTTCTTAAGTGCAAAAGTTAGCAAAAGTTAACCTAATAAAAATATTTGGTTTCTCCAGTGCACTGGTCAAAAAAGAAATGGGCTCAAGGAGATCCAATAACATATGCTGAAATAGCCTTCTAAACATGCCAACATGACTTGTGCTGGATGGCAAGCAGGTAGGTAACTTAAGATGGCCAAGAACAACAGAGCCCAAGAATGGACAGAGCACGCCCCTTTTTGTAACTAAGTTTGGAAAAGGAAGACATCGGTGAAGACCTGATGAAATGGAGTCCTCGAAATGCACCCTGAGTGAGGTGCAATGTGTGAAAACTGATTTCACAAGAGCCTCAAAAGTAGGCTAGTCAACAGTCAGCCTATACGCATTATCATTGTGCTTTGGTGACTTCCTGTTGCTCAAATTTGGGGTAGACCGAGCAAACATGGTCCCAAGTGGCTTTTCCACGCACAAGGTCTTGCACCAAGGGAGCCAGATCCTCCAACTGCACAATGAACCAAAACAGATGAGAATAAATCACTGACTCCGCCCCATTGTCCCACTAATTTTACACCCAATTTGTTCATGTGAAATATTAATATATTTGCATTCATGGCTTTAATAAATATCAACAGCCAGTATTGTTTTTTAATGTTTCATCTTCCACTCAGATTTGAAGAATGCACTAGCATAACATTACTTGTTTAAAATATACCAATGATTTATACAAGTGTAGACAAACCGATATTGACACCTAATCTGACAATGCACATGCCACTTGCAGAACCTAACCAATGGCAATGCTCGATTACTTTTCTTGTGAAGAAATAAGGCAAGTACCCTCAGCCAAACACTGCATACGTTAAACATGGCAGCAAATACTGTACCTAACCAATCTGATTGCCTAAGCTGAAAGAAAAAAGAAAAATGAAACTCTTACTTAGTTTCATAACAGTCACAAAAACAACAGTTTAGTTCAATAACTCTGTCACATGGGTAATCTCAATGCCCATTGAGTCAATGACCGCTGAACTTTTCGATGGCCATCCAGGTGCAGTACTGACAACACTTGACACAAGGCCAATTACAATCGTCATTGAGTAGTCAGCATGCAATCTGACAGATGGTGCTAGGGGTAGCAACATTAAGTAAAAACACGAAGTGAAGCAGTAATCAAATGAAGTGAAACGCCAATGGACACAATGAACGCCAACAGCTTTCGCTTTGTACTATATTCTGGATTACCTAGCTGAGCAAATCCAGTCTAATTTTTTAATTAAAAGATTTTTCTGAAAAAGCTACTGAAATAGTTCACAGTTCAGCACAATCCACAGGCAGCGATGGCATGCCGATGATGAGCCACGATACGCACTTCGCTTTGGAAGCACTCACTTTTCATCCGTGAAGCAGGCAGAGATCAGTGACCATCTTTGTTGTGTTCATGGCTACTATTGTTGCAGCACTTGTGGGGCACTTAATGGTCTCGGTTGTCGTAAAGCACACTACAATTCATCGCACAAGTTGTTTGCAGCAATGTGAAAGGTAGAGCTCTCTCGTCCAATTAGGTTGGTCAAGGAAGACAACAAAAAGTCCTTTGAATATTCGAGTAGTGTTACGACTATTTTTCAAACAATTATCGCAATAATTGAAAAGGCAGTTCGGGATGGTGCAAACTATAACGAGTGTTTCATTCACTGTTTAAGTTAGCAGAGAATGTCTGCACAAACACAGCACTGAGGAGGCTTGCTGTGAAGTGGTGCGCCGCAATTTGTACACATGGTGTCAAATGAGTCAGCCGAGTCTCTCGAGTGCAGCAGCTGGACACTGGTGCTCTTTCCTTCCCAAAGATGGAGACACCAGTCACGGGGTGAGAGGCATGGAAGAACACATTGTGCAGCGCGTGGCGTTCTGATTGGCTGAGAACACTGCAAACAACTTGTGAGATGGAATGTAAGAGGCGAAAACAGGTGAAATGCAGTGAAAGCTCGCATAAGAAAAGCACTGGTTTGTTTACATCTGACAGCTCAAAAGATTGCGGAACTGTCACTTTGAATGAAGCTTATGAACTGGTTAACGCAGTTTAAAAATTTGTAACTGAATCAATTTCTCTGTTTTTTTTTCAACGTTCAGTGCATGTGAAGCTGCTCTCAAGGACCCTCGAGATGCCAACGGTCATTCGCGAACCTGCACTGAGTCGATCCCCATCACATTCAATGGTCATTGAAAATTGTCGTGTGGCATTGGCTGATACCCACAGATTTTGATGTCCATTTGACTCAATGGGCATTGAAACTGTCAGTGTGACAGGGGTACAAGCTGTGCTGATATAAAATTTTCAGACTATGTCTCGGGGTACAAAATGACGGACTATGCATTGAAAACTACAAAAATGTAAAAGGACAGGTCTCAAAGTGCTGAAAACAACTTGTAGTAACACCCTGTCTACTTTCAAATTTGATTTCCACTCACTGTACCAAAAACTTCTGCCTTGCATTGTATGTTTTTTTAAATAACATGACCTTGGGGTCACACGGGCTCAATACAAAACACTATCACTGCTGATGTCTTTGTGGCTTGCTTCGACATGGCAGCACCAGAGTAGTGCCAGGTCATTTTGCACCAAGTTATGAAGACAAAGTGATGTCAGCTCACACATGTGCAGTAATAGCCTGCTTAACTGCACTAATACTGAAATTGGGTTAAAATTACTAAGCTGTCACCTGACAATCACATCTGTGGAAACACATCTGTGTATGCACTGGAAGCATATGCAACAGCTCTTCAGCTGTTGAAAACTTGTGCCAGTAGTACGCCTTTAATAAACAAGCAGACAGGTTCTAAACCAAAAGCAGTGGAGCTAACTTACCGGGCACCGGACTTGTAGCATGGAGTCTCGTTCACGTAGGGTGGCTGTGTGTGGCTCTCGCAAGGTGTCAAAGTCCACAGTGATACCATATGGCACTGCAACCTCATCAGTGCGTGCATAGCGCCGACCTATGGACCCGCTGCTATCATCAATCTTGTGTGCCACGTCATGCTGTGTCAGTGCAGATGCTGCAAGGAAATAAAAGAATCACTAAACAACATGTAATGTATTGCAGACAAACTAGTCGGTTTATTTTACCTCATCAGCTTGAATGCTTTAGTGACAGGTAAAACAGCACAGTATGAACAGTTGAGCAAATGCTTGACTCTAACTCGAGTGCGCAAACATAGTATTGCAGGAACCCATCTCCCCTGCTTACAAGCCAGATGGCTCTATTTTCTTGGTAACCTCCATTTCCAATAGAATATTCTGTGTAGAAAAATGCCAGACTGCTAAAAATAATTGGAGGATGTCCGGCATGAACCATTCCCTTGGATAAAACCAATAGTGACTGCAGACTCCTACCATACACTGTGGTCACGCCAGGCTTTCTGCAAGTTTGATATAGCAATGAAGAATATAAAAATTCGTAATGTCAGAACTACTTAAGATATTTGAGCAAAATTTTGTACATAAGCACTCAGTGGACTTTCCAATAAGCATGTCAAATTTCGTTGCTCTTCATAAAAAACTAAAAATTTCGACTCTGTAACCTGCATCCCCCCTTAAAAGAAAAAAAGTGCACAAATTACACGAGCAAATACAGTCGAATCCCGCTTCAACGAAATTCACGAGACCCACGAAAATTTTTGTCTTAGTGGAAGCTTCATTGTAGTGAAATCGGGCCAGAACATTGACAGTTTGGACCGGATAGTTCATGAACAACGTTTATTTGACAAAAATTTGTCAGTTCGGTGTTCCGCCATTTCGAAATGGGCATCGTGGCGATTTTCTTGGCACTCCGAAAATCTCGGAATCGCGTATTTAACGCACCCACTACATTTGCTTAATATTAAAACTAATAATTTTTCCGAACGCGTTTTACAACTGCCCTTTCTTTAATCATGCATGAACTCTTACTTAGACGGCACTACCTGGAGGCATTTCAGCGTAGTCTACGCACGCGCCTGCGTCACTGCGCGTTGAGTAACGGCCACATGCACCTGCAATTAATCCTTTAGACGACGTACTAGAAATGCAGCTGTTCCGATTCTTCAAAAACGTTTTACGTTTTGCGACGCGCGGTACGAACATGCCAGCGGTGTGTCGTTCTGTTAAGACATCCACCAAGAACCACCGATACTCGCAGTGGCTGTATTCGGTCAGTGCTGGAGTGCACCAGACGGAGGGGAAAAAAAAAAAAGAATGTTATTACAATGCTTGCCGGCGGCGCAAAAGCGAGACTAGAGTGCATCCTAGCCGGCGTCAGGCTTCTTGCAATGACGCTCCTCCCACCGGCGTGCCAGGCGACCACGGATCACTGCGTGCCGCTTGCTCAGTGTCACTGGGCCTAACACCTAACGTGCTCCGCAAAGAAGCCTGGGAAAGAGCGCTCTGAAACTAACCAGTGGTTATCATATAACGTTTAACATTTTCACCAATTTCCGTCAACACGACTGCTTCACACTGAAATGAACGCTGTAGAACTCATATCCGTTATGCCTTCGTCAGCGAAGCGAGTGAAAAGGCCAAAAGCCACCATGCGCCAATGACTATGCTTCGCAAGCGTGGAGTCCGGGCCGTCAGCAAAACCATCGCAGGAAGTCATGCACCACATCGCATGTTTATACGCACATGAATGCAACATTAATTCTGGTTCTCCAGGGAATGTCAGCTGCGCTACTAAAAGTGCAAACTGCGTCATTCCACGCCAAACGTCCCAGGCGTTGCGCTCGACCATCTCCAATTTGTTTAAAAAAATTCATGGAAACTTATCGTAATGTGCGTAATGAAAGCCTGAAACATTTCCGCCGAAAAAGAGTTATTCATGAGGTAAGGGCAGTTTGAATATTTAGAAAACGCGAGTGCATGCAGGAGAATAAATGAGCAGTTTGTTGCGAGCAGTCATGCTGTTCATGCACTGGCAAGCGGTTGGCTACGGCACTTTTAGAACAGTGCATAATGTTGGGTTCTTGTGAACTGCTGTCAACCAGAGTAGAGAAACACATACCACTCTCTTCAAAAAGCTTGCATCCCTCATTAATCCACCAAACATACACCCTGTGAATGACTTACAAGCCACCTCATCAAAAAAAAAAGAAGAAGGCAAACAGATGCCAAAGACAACAACGTGCTTCCTCAAAAAAGGAACCTACAAGTAGAAGACCAATTAGTCTTCATCCTCACTTGCCAACGTCGTTTTTGAAATGACCTCTCTACTATTCAGCAAGAAAATAAACTGGCCCTGATTCTGGGGCTTATACTGGGGCTGAGCAAACACTGTCATGAGGAAAAACTATATTACAATCTTGAAACAAAAAGATCTGCTTTCATGAGAGGATCGCAGGGAATCTACACGATGCAGAAGGCTGCTTAGAGTGCCTGATTACCCATTCAAATAAAGCATGACTGGATCTCATTTCTAACAGGATTTCTCTGTAACATCACAGGTTACAATGCACAATGAAAACTCACATATCTGCTGCACAAACTTGTTGAAGTCTGGGTTGTTGCTGAGTGGCAGCACAGAACATTTGAGTGGTGCAACAGCCGCTGGCAGGGAAAAGTACTGCAAGCCAATGAAAGAACACAAAGGAAATCTTTTAAATGATACAGAAAACATGCATGAATAGCCTTAATCATGGTACTTGTTGGCAAAGATGGTTAAACTGCTAGGGCTTTTTTTTCCAGGAACTACTTTCTGCTCACATTATGCAGTGTTGAGAACTGTAGCATGTGATGAGTCCTATTTATTAGCTATGTGCAGCACCATCTTTTTAAATTTTAAAGGAACTAAAAGAAAGAATCAAACATTTGCTGAGAGGTTCTCACATTCCACTGACAACACAAGGCCAGTTTTTTTTGGTATATCATGACAATACAATGATAAGAGTACCAAGCTCTGCATTTGCAAGGCTTTCACATGGATCACAATTTGGAGGAAGTTCCTCAGAGGCAATCTGTTTTAACAGGATGCTTCACTCACCGTCCTTTGCTCATCTCCTTCTCGGATACGGAAACTGTGCTCAAAGATGGCATACATGATACGGCCAATGCCAAATGATGGCTCGATAACACCAGGCACCAGCTCATCCACTGCACAGGAGAGGAGGTCATGTGCACTGGAAGATCTACAACAGTCCCTCTAGCTTCAAACATTTCTATGCAATTCCATTGGCATGCACTGCAGTAGCCGACCGATTTTTCGGACTGCAATAATTGGGACTAGCGCAAATATTTTAGACTTCGTTGAGGAACCGGCATGCATCTCATAGGTATGTGTACCTATTCACAACCAATATTTCGGACTCTGTGGAGCCCAAAAGTTTGATTTTTCGGACTAAAATAGGTACAGTTGAATCCTGGCACAACGAATGCCGCTTCAACGAAATTTTCGCCACAACAAAGTATTTTTCATTCCCCGCGAAATCCCCATAGGAGATAATGTACTAAAATTCCCTCGAAAACGAATTACTTTGTGAGCACGTATTCGCTTCTACGAATTTTTTGCGAGCCTTCACCGGTCAGTGGCCCGCCTTTCTTCAAAAGTTGGGTGCTGTACGAGATTATTCCCTGCTAAAGCAGTGGCTTGGAGCAGCTAAATAATGCACGGAATGTATGTTTATTACATTTTCATGTATTCTTTACTAAAAAATTTCGTTGGGAGTCGTTTATTCGTCATAGGGAAGCAGCGAGGGGACTTGTTGGCGCCGTGCGAAGGCCGCCGGCCATACGAGGGCCAAAGACGAATCCAAATCCAGTCGCCAGCCTCCCCTCCCCGCCTTCTCCGCAGCCCTTGCCGCCATTTTCTCGTGTGTCGGTATGTGCTGATCGTCGATCTCTCGCTGCAGTCTGATCTCGTCGATCGCCTCTGACATGTCGCCGCCAACAAAGAAGCGAAAGTTTATTTCGCTAGAAGAAAAGGATAGAATTATCGCCGAAGCGGAAAGCGGGAATAAGAAGGCAATTATTGCCGCAGATTTTGGCATCGCGCCGAGTTCGCTATCAACGATTGTGAAGAATAAGGACAGCATTAGGAAGCCACTTTCATCGGGCACCTCAGCGCAGCACAAGAAAGTGACGCAACTAACGTATGAAGAGCTCGACAAGGCTGTCTATGCTTGGTTCGTCGATACGCGAGCAACAAACATGCCCCTGAGCGGTAAAATTGTACAGCAGAAGGCTCTAAATTATGCTTGTTTGCTAGCGCTGATTGACTTTAAGGCAAGCATAGGATGGCTGAATCGCTTTAAAGAAAGGCATAACATCGTCGGCAAGGTTTTGTGCGGTGAATCGGCATCTGCGGACGTTGACCGCGCATCAGCATGGGCGGCGGACAACATGACTGACATAATCAGCAGTTACGCTCCGTCTGATATTTATAACGCAGACGAGACGGGCCTCTTCCACGAGATGCTGCCAGCGAAGACGCTTGATTTTAAAGGGCAGCATTGCCACGGAGGCAAACATAGCAAGAAACGAGTGACTGTGCTGCTGTGCACAAATGTGGATGGGTCTGACAAACGCCTCCCGTTAGTTATTGGCAAAGGTGCAAAACCGCGCTGCTTCAAGGGGAACAGGAGCCTACCTGTCAAGTACATGGCAAACAGCCGGTCGTGGATGATCCGTGCCATTTTTGCTGATTGGGTGGTGGCACTTGACCGCGACATGAGCAGACAAAATCGAAAGGTTTGTTTGCTCTTGGACAATTGTTCAGCGCACCGCATTGACGACGTCAAGCTGTCAAGTGTGGAGCTGAAGTTCTTGCCGCTGAACTGTACCTCAGTCATTCAACCCCTGGACCAAGGCATCATCCAGAGCATGAAGTCTTCCTACCGGGAGAGGTTGATCCAGCGGCTTCTCCTGAACACCGACACTGGTAGGGAGATGAAAGTCGATCTTTTCATGGCTTTAGAAATGATGGCTGCGGCATGGAGAGCAACACGGTGCAGCGTGATCCACAACTGCTTCAAGCACGCCGGGTTTGTCGACAGCAAGGCGAGCAACACGACTGCAGCCGCGGAAAGCGTACTATCGTCATCGACTTCGGGGATTGACGTTACTTGGAAATCGCTCCAGGAAGCTGGAAACGTCCTTGCTGACATAGTGCTGGACGATTTCCTCGACGCTGACGTGATTGTCCATGAGGAATGAAGCGATGAAGACATCATCAAAAGTGTTCGCAAGCCGGAAGAGCTGTCCGATCATAAAAGACGACTCCGCTCAAGATTTACCTGCCCGGCAGCCTCATCGCAGGTACTGGATGCCTTCGACGTTATTAAAAAATTCCTTGGCACACACGATGACGATGCTGCGATGTCGCTGTTAACAGAGTGCGAGAGTCGCGTGACGCCGCTGCTGGCAGTGAAACGCAAGCAGGCTAAGCTCACAGATTTCTGGCAATAAAACTATGTTTTGTTGGAGTTATTGCCTTGCATTTTTGGTTAATTTCCCGACAGCGAAATTTCTCGTGCGTCCCGTCGATTTCGTTATAGCGGGATTCAACTGTACCAGTAATAATGTGGAGATAGCTTTTTTTTTTTTGGCGAAAGTTAGTTTTTTTTCTAGCTAATGCAGATGCAAACACGCATCGCTGTTGCAAGCAACCAGCACTTCACCACCATGAAAGGCACCATCTTGGATTTAAAAGGGAGTCAATCAGATGAACTGACTTGGATAGGCTAGGCTATTTGGCCCTGGTTGTTGCCTTGACTTAATGACACGGCTTTTCACTGCCATCAAGATGGCATACAAAGAAAAGCGCATGAGCCAACCTGTTGGAAATAGGACAGCTGCAGAGTCTGCCATGGCTTAGACAATGCCGCCCGTGGTGCAGGGCTGATGGGGGTACATGGGGGTGCAGCCAGAGGTGCTCACTTCCATTCGCTTCTTCCCATGGATTCCCTCCCTCGGTCCTCATGACCATCACTACTCAAGGAAACACTATGTTTTAAATTTTCGTGGCATAGAACTTGCATTGCAACGTGTTCGTGGCATGACCTGCGGCCACATTGCAGTCTTTTCTCGATGACAGGACTTGTGGACATGAAAGCATGACTCTGGCTCGGATACAACCTAATATTGTCGCCTTCAAACAGAACGTGGGAAACTGCGAAGTTGGCAATTTTTCAAGTCGGTTGTTCACATCAAAGTGATTTTTTTCTATGTCCATATATTTTTCTAACTGTTCAATTCTTCGGACGATTTTTCGGGTCCCACAAAGTCCGAATCGGTCGACGACTGGACCTCCATTACAGCAGTGCATGCCAAAAAGGACACTGCAACGATGAATTTCAATTGTGGCCTCATGATGTAGAATAAGCTGTATGCGACACAGCCAGTGGCCTTCACTACTGTTTAGCTGATGTAGCAAGGGGAAGCCAGACAGATGGTTTCATACCCAACAAATGTCACTCAAAGCTAACCCACTAGTTTCCACAACGATATCATGACCAGCACCACCACACATGCTAACAGCACTAGGAATAGTACAAGCAGCCTTATTGCAGGCACTTTTCTTTTGACAAAACAAATTTAAATGCACATGAAGCAAAGTGGAAGTGGTTTTGAGACCATCTTCTGGATGCTAGTGAACAATGCATGAAATCAGCTTTAGCATCCCTTTAAGGAGGCTTGCACTGTCAATAACTGACTGGTATCACTGTGACTGCTCTGCTAGGACATAATTAAAAAATCATGTGCTAGCACTCAACAGGCCTCCAATAGCACCTGAACTTGAATAGGTGCCCACTGAGTCATGTTTTCGCATACATTTAAGGGCCAGTCACACACATGCTGGCCTAAGGTGCCACAAAGAGGGTGTAAAAAGATGAAAGTAAAAAGACCACTAAAGGTTTAAAAAGAGCACTTGTAGGAACCAGAAACAAGCGCACCGTGCACGGTCTTTTGGTAGCGTTTCACTTGCACCATGTCCTTTGTGATGGTCACCTTTGAGTCACCCACTGACAGCTCCGAATCCCTGCATAGACAGACAATAGGCACCTACATGAAAAGAGAAGCTAAGAGAATGAAAAAACTGAAGAAAGCAAAGGAAACAAAGGCTCATAAAAATAAAATAAATAACGACGCAAAAGCTGAAGATAAGGGACATGAACAGGCATAGCTCCACAGGAACAGACATGAAAAAAAAAAAAAACGCCCACTTTGTTCACAAGCCTGTAAATAAAGTTGCATAAACTTTGGGTGTAATTTCTCTGAAGGATTAAATGTGTTTTAAAGTGTAAATTCTTGAAAAAAGGTATAAAGTTTTCCTCCATACATTTATGGTTGCATTCGGGCCTGTGTTTATAGGTATGTTTACTTCAGGAAGAACTGGCATCAATTTTTTTTAACTGAAAATTTCAAATTACAGAATATGCAGGGCTATACAACACAAATGCACAACTGAGGTTGTACTGTAATGATTATAAGCAAATAGGAAAGCAACAAAAACATTTACATATAAGCGCAGCCATGCGGCTTCAAAGGAATGTGAGTGCGCTGCGCTCTAATAAGCACGTTAGACATAACTACAACAATGCTCAGCAGTGCTTCAATGCAGAAAGCTCACCCTCGCTCATTTATCTCCTTCTCCAGTAGGTCAATCTGCTCGTGACGGAGAGCTGCCAGGGCGTCTGAAACTGGCTTGGCTTCCTTCTTGAATTGCTTGCCCAGGGCTGCCTTGTTGGGGACGGCTTCCACCACATCAACAGTCTTGTACTGGCATCAACGTGTGAATCAAGGGAAACCACCAGACACCACGCAGAGAACTCAAAATTGCACACTGACAAACAAGGCCATCCCAAAGGATCATTTATCAACAAAAGACTGCATGGTGAGCATTCAGCTTTCAAACACAGACTTAAAGAGAGGGGCAGGCACGTAGCCAAAAATTTTTTTCAGGAGAGGCTAAGGCAGTTGTACATGGAGAATCCGGGGGGGTGGGGCGGGGGCCAGGGTCCATGCCTAACAAGAACATTGCTAGGGTGATGCCCCCTCTCGCATCTCCAATCTCCTGAGCTTGTCACACGGGCACACTTAAGGGGGGAGGTGGGGATCGGAGTCAATTTCCTTATTTTTTGTAGTAGAGCAATGAAATTTGGCATGGTTATTGGAAAGTGTGCAGAATGACTAAATACAAAGTTTCATTGATATATCTTGAGTAGTTTTGATATTACAAATTTTTATTTGCACTCAACTTGCAGAAGGCCTGGCATGACAAAAAAACATGGTAGAAGCCCACAGTTGCTTTTATATTTTAGCCAAATGGATAGTTCATGCAGTGACATTCTCCAAATAATTTTATTACTCAATTTTTTTTACATAGGACAACATATCCATGTCTGAAAAATGAGGTCGTTATCAACGCGCTAATTTAGCTAAGCAGTAAAAAAATGAGATAGTTATTAAAAAAATATAGGAATGTCACTGCACAGAGAATTTACTAAGAAATACAACGCAATAAACCTCATGCAAATCTGACAAGGCATAGTTGTTCTATGCTTTCTCAAAGCAGGACAGTCGGCTCAAAACTCACTTGAGAAAACTGGCTCTAAAGTTGCACAGCCGCCACATGTTCTTCAGAATGCCCCAGGGCTGCAATACTTGGTGTCTTTGCTTACAGGGGTCTTCTTATGCCTTTGCTCTTTCGTTTTTTCTGCACTGCATGCTTTTCTTTTTCTTTGTTTGTCCTTCTCCTGAGCTCTCTCAAGGGCAAGGCTACCGGGTTTGATGCCCACAGACTTGCATACTTCAGTGTAGGCACGCAAGCTACCAAAGTTGTAGCGTGCAACTGCTTCATGGACTGCAGTTTCCACTGCTAACAATGAAGCATGCTGATCTTTTGAAATCATTGACCAGATGACAGAATGTAAGCTCTCTGCAGCATTCTGCGTCTTGTTGCCCTTGCAACGCTCCAGCAGTTGCGGGTCAGACAGGCGTTGGTAGACAGGTAGCAATGCCTCTGCTACACGTCTTGGTAGCTTGTACTCATGAGGCGGTGGTGGCTCCATTTTGGCCTGTGCTGACCTATGTCTGCACCAACTGTCAGGGCCAGGTGGGCACAGCTCATGATGAGGCTCGTCATCTGTAGATGTCACATGGTACAATGTGGCCATCACGGCCCTTTGCATGTCACTGACTTCGGTGTTTCTGCGCAAGGCTAAACCATAGTAATTGGTCAGTTTTTTAATTAGGTCCTGCGTGAGTCCACCTTTCCCACCCAATGGCTCCCCTTTCTTTGCTCTTGCAACCAGTGTACGGAGTGCAGTGCCCATCCTCTTCTGCACATGGTTTATGCAGTCCTCCTTAGTCAGGGGTATGAAGCCGTATACCTCATCTTTGCAGAGTGCAAGATATGTTCGGCTGTCACCATCACATATGACATTCGTGTAGCGAAGGCCATAGCTGCTGAAAGAACACCTGAAAAGTATTAGTGCAGCTTCCACCTCCATCTGACCTGAGGCAACATCTGTGTTTTTCTGGCACTGATGCTGCTCAATCCAAGTGCCATAGCTAGGGTCACTCTCCGCTGGTTGCTGACAGCACCCTAGGCAGAAATTTGACAGTACGGTGCAATCCAGCACAAGCCCGGTATAAAATTCGATAATACATCCTACACCAATGTGAGAGCTGTGGCCTCGTGTAAGCCAAGTGCCATCATACACAACTGTTATGTTACTTGGGCTGGATGGTTGCATCTTGCTGTAGACGTCTTTTACAGCAAGTACAGCATCTGCAACAATGTTTTGTGCAGCTTCCTCTGCTCCAGGTTTAAACAATTTTTTTAGGTGGCCCTGATAGGTTTTTTGATGCAGCCCACGATGTGAGACGTTCATTGTGGCCCAGAAGTCGTTCAGGGCAGTGGGCCCTTTTCCAATGGTCTTGATGGCTTGCATAGCTCTTATATTGACCTCAAAAGTCCTTCCTTCAGACTTCCTTTTTGATGACCAATGTGAAGCAATAGGGCCGCAAGCACCACAGGAAAGCACCAATTTTACTGCTAGGCCCAGTTTAGTCTCGTGCTTCACTGACAACCTCTTCTTAGAGCACTTTGGGCACAGTAAAGACCCTATTATCGAATTCATTACACTAGCTTGAATTAATGTGAATTCATCTTCATCTGGGGCCGATTCTTCCTCTGTCTGCCGCGCGAACCCGAACTTGCGCTCCGTTGACGACACCGCGCGAAGTGTAGCACGGACGCTGCACGCTTGCTCCTCAGCTGCTTCCAAGGTCACAAAACGTGGTTCCAGGTGCACCTGAACGGTGCGCTTCTGTTTTGGAAAAAGCTCGCTGTCATCCCGTTGAGCTGGCATCGCATCGTCACTCGCCGCCGCAAAAACGGAACTTTGCCCGGGCCGGTGCTGCACTGCGATGTCACGGCTTGTGGACGGCGCCGGGTCCCCAGATTCACTGCCGGTCATTGATTCCGAGGGCAGGTGCACCTGAACGGTGCGCTTCTGCTTAGGGAAAACTTCACCGTCATCCCGTTGAACCGGCACCGCACCGGCACTCGCCGCCACAAAAACGGAACTGTGCCCGGGTCGGTACTGCACTGCGATGTCACGGCTTGTGGACGGCACCGGGCCCACAGATTCACTGCCGGTTATTGATTCCGAGGGCAGGTGCACCTGAACGGTGTGCTTCTGCTTAGGCAAAACTTCGCCGTCATCCTGTTGAACCGGCACCGCACCGCCACTCGCCGCCGCAAAAACGGAACTGTGTCCGGGTCGGTACTGCACTGCGATGTCATGGCTAGCGGACGGCGCCAGGCCCCCAGATTCACTGCTGGTCGCTGATTCCAAGGGAAGGCTTGCTTCCGACAACACATTGGCGTGACTGGATATCGGAGCGGACCTCCGTTCGTGCGGTTCAGTTGCTGCTGGCCGCTTCTGTTTTGAAATAGGAGGCTTGCGCTTACGCTTCCCGTAAGCATACTTCGTCCTGTACTTCTGGCCCGTGCGACGCTCCATCGCGGGCTCACATACGAAACCATGACGAAAATGCAGAACGGACAGCACGAGTTGAATCACAAACTATCGTTTTCGCGAAGCGCGCGCGCAGCAGACAACCGGAGAAGCGGCATGCCTTTCGGCAGCCAATCGCAGGGCGCGCTGAGCACCACGTGACTGGCGCGGCAATCGGCGCCTAGCTGCGACTTCGCGGGTGCCCTCGTATTTTTCACGTCTGTGCATTTATTTTTTATCGTAGACACGTGGTTCCACTGGGAGAAGAACCGCTGTGAAGCAAGCTTTCCAGTGACACCAAACTTGCCGTAGGCGGCGGTGAAGGTGCGGCGGTATCGTGCTCTGAAATCGGCCGTTTTTGCGCGGATTTTGGCCAGTTTTTTGCGACCCGCGGTCAGAAAAATATTTTTTAGGTACGCTTAGAGACTGCTTTCGGCGGAAATTTTTTTAGCTGTGATAGAAAAGGTAATGCAGAATCCGAATCTGCCGTTTTCCAAAAATCGTTTTTTTCCGCGATTTTCGCAATCTGATCCCCGCGTCCCCCCTTAACCTTAATTCGGTTTTTGCTAACTGTGGTTACTGCTGTTCACACCATGAACCAAACCACTGTTTGCATCAGAGTGCGAAAAGCGCACGAGCTGGTCTGCTTCAACAGCACACCTTTTTCACACAAAATCATGTTTCAAGAGCAACACATTTAAGTACAGAGTGCCGTCCGACAGTGCTTTTATGCAGTCTTCGTGTACCGTATGACGGCGCAGCAACAGCGTACTGCAGCATTCTACTGCAGCACCGTCTCGTGATGCTCAAGCCACGCATTCAGTGCCCTAACGTCGAAAAATGCCCGGTCCCTGCCATACCATTAAAGTATGCAACAAGTTCGCAATGCTCGCAGCACCGAATTTCGGAGCTTACCGCAATGGTAGCGAATGCGAGCGCGGCGGACAATGGCGCTCTGGCGCGCTACCCCCTGGTCGTCGCTACACCTAATTTGTTTCGCATCGAAGCCACAACAGACTGTGCTTTGGAATTGACCAGAGCTATAGTAAATGTTATACACATGGCACTGCCTTCCTGACAACACAGTTGTCTCATATTAAAGGAAAGCTATGTGATCGATTACGCCGCTGCCTTAGCAGCAGAGCTAGTGCGCAAGCAGACCGGGTCAACCTGCGCTGCATCGGCAGCAGCTGCTATGTGGCCATGAACTGAAACTAGCTTGTATTGCAGTTATTATTCCTACCAGCAACTCGGTAAAGGTCACTGATCCTCAAGGACGATTCATTTTTGAATTCCTTAATACCAGTGTTTAGTATTTACAAAAACAAGAAGGTCTAGCCAGTTTTCTGATGCTCGCACCATGCATCGACCATAGAGATACTGCCTAGGCGCGGACATCTTGTGAGAGGCGCAGCGATGTATGGCGACGGAGGCAGTGCTTCTACTGGACGGTGCCATAGGACGGCACTCTAGACACTGTGCTGCAAGTGATTTGCAAATTCAGCTTCGCTCTACCGATCGTCGTACCGCTTTGTCCGCTGTACCCAAGGGGCCACTGGCTGCTTAACCAAGAACGGTTGCGAGCCATGTAACAACAGAGAACTGTGATTTGTGATTACGGCAGTTAAGTTCAGTAACCATGGTTAAGCATAACCGCAGTTAGACTGCCCTTGCAAGTAGGCTATAAGAGTCATTTGCAGTAGAAACCAGTTTTTCCCCACCTACAATGTATTTGAGTCATTGAAGAAAGGAAATGAGGAAGTAGAAAACAAGATGAAGTGACGAAATCAGGAAACATGCCAGGAAACAATGGCCAAGCCTGATTACAACTTGTGGGCTTGATACAACTTATGAATATGGCAATGAATGGGAACACACTCCTTCAGGAAAAAAAAAAGGCAAAATGGTGCAAATATAAGGTAAATAAGGATGGATGCACTGAAAGATACTTTTTCGCGTTCTGTAAAATTTTAATTTCTTACACTCTTCAGAAGACGCGAGTACACACTGCTTATGACTGTGACCTCAGTTTGTCCACTCGCTCCCTCAGTGATTCAATTTCAGTTTCCCGAATAAACAAGAATTATTATGTAGTAACACTGTGCACAAAGCAATATAATACAAAACACAATTAATGAAATTCAGATCTAGGTTCACATCAATAGATGAAGCAATACCACACAACAGAAATCCCTTGTCGAGGTGAGAAAAATTCTAAAAAAGCCTACTGTTCTATCAGATGACAGCTCTTGCCTGAAGATCGCTAATTTTTCTCGCTAGTGGCTGTATGCAACGTGGGCTGGGATGCCACCATGCTAATGACCACATCAAACACCAGCAAAAGGATATTGGCTGCGGCAGTGTCTTCTCAGCTACGAGGCGCACACCTGTGGCCTTGGTGTGCTGGCTCAGGTCAAAGCAGGAACGGTCTGCACAGCCGACGCACTCTACCCAGCCCTGAGCAAACATGCACATAATGCCTGATGCACAGTGTCAAAGATCACTGCAACAGGTAGCGACTAAAACTGCAAAGGCTCATCAAGGAGCACATATCAAATAGCTACAGGCTACATGCAAACATAGGTTACCATTTTCATGAAGTATGTGCTAATCAAAAGGTAAGATGTACATACAAACATAATGTAGGTTGAGGTCGATAGAAGACCTCGCCCCACAACTAATGTATCGCGGGTGATGAAGAAAATCAAATTAAGAATAAAAGAAAAGGCCATAGTGCCAAAAAATTAAAATAAATCAATTTTGATAAAGATGAAAAGGCGAAAAAGGTTCAGATGAAAGCAGGAAAAAAAGTAAAGTTAGGCTTTTAACTAGATGTCCCATGGGCATCCATTGAAAGTCATGTTTTTCTTCTTACTTCCTCCTTGTTCCTCCTCTTCGGATGTCGAAGTCATCATTGATGTATAGGATATCTAACTCTGCACGTAAATTTACTAAATGTAATGCAGGCCTAACTTAATTGTCAAGGTTTGCTGCCTATACTGGAAAGACCGGTATGTGCCAAACATTCTTGCTTAGTTTTCTTGATTTGTAGATTCTTGCCACTTCTTCTATGCCAGTACTATGTGATATCTCTCTATCTTCTCTTGAAATGTGATATGCTAATGACACATGCGCAGTCTGGTAGATGTCTGCCGGTTGTGTTGTGTTGATCGATATATTGTTTGGCCACGTTGCCCCCGCGGAAGCATGCTAGCCCCTTGCCTTGCAGCCACAGGAGTGACTTCGGGGGGAAACACAGGCATGCTGTTAGTAGTATTTTTAACCATGTCCTGGAGTCAAAAGTTCAATGAAAGGGAACATGGGACCTATGCTGTTTCGGAATGTTCCCTCCTTCTGCTGACATTGCATGCCATGCTACGCATGCACCGTTTGCAGCTACGGCTCTTTTAGGAGTGGAGACACCCCCGGCTAGCACATAATCAGCTGCACTGGTTGCCAGTTACATGCTCCTATGAGGTTTTGAGCAAATAAAGACAGGCAAAAATGTTTTATGGCCATTCTTCCAGTTTGCCATGGAGCGGTCCTTCATAACAATGATCTCCTTCACCTTGCCACTGATTACAAAAGCACGCACACCAAATGGCGGAATGTCATAGATGTGAGAAGTTTGAATCCTGACAGAATGCAGCGATCTTTCAGCTCGTGGGCGTGATCACCTCAGATTACTCCTTCAGCAGAGCACCCTCAGCTGTAGCTGTCACACAGGACACACAAATGTGAAGCAGGTGTGTCTCCGCCCTTTCAGCAGTGATAACCACAAATTATGCACACCACAAGGTTGCTCTGGCTACATGGAGTGACGCACACTCCCATTCTCCTTGTCACAAAGCCTATGACTAAACTTCACTATGCAGAAAGAATGGCAAGCGGAAAGGCAGATGGGATAGCTCTGCCTGAGCAGCGTAATAGTGCTGTCCCAAAACTATATAGTGCTTGAGGTTTGTCAGGTCACCCCACGAAACTGAGCACATCAAGGGATGCAAGAGGGAGGAAGAGAATGCGGGGCACTAACATAGGAAGTCTTGCACTCGGCATCCCAGCAGTCGCAGGCATAGTGAGCCATCTCGTTGCCCATGTGCTGCCGGAATCGGAGTCGTGCAGGGTCAACACCCACGCGCACCAGGAACAACTGGATGCGGGCCAGGAAGTAGCCCAGAGTCTCGTTGGCCACCAGACCCTGCACCATAGACAGTGTGGTTCATGAAAGTACTGACAGTATATCTGGGCTAAAGAAATAGAATAATAAACCAAAAAGCATAGTTCTCATTTTCCCTGTGAAAGTTCCCTCGGCACTGAGCAATCACTGTTCTGAGTAAAAATTGATTCCTTGGCTCTTTCTAGGTATGTTGACATTTGTATGGCAGCAAAAGATACATTTATCACCAAGAAAATTGGACTGAAACATCTTTACACCAGCTGATTCAAACTCGTGATGTCCTTACTGAAAAGGATGGATTACCGTATTTGCACGATTGTAAGTCGACCTATTTTTCAAACTTTGAAAATCTGAAGTGGGGGGGTCGACTTAAACTCAAAACCAAAGCATCGCACCATAAATAAAGGCGAGACAAATGAGAAATCAGGCATGCTACAGCGTGGTTGCATTTTTGCTGCGCGGCTCCGTCGCATCGCTCTTGGTGCTGGCCTTGAGCAGCTGCTATGTCAACGCGCAGAACTGGCATCCTCATCCGCGCGAGGTGGCCAATGGTGGCTGTCGATAAGCAGCAAACCGCACCAGCCCACTCGCCACACATGGCCGCAGACTGCATCTGCTGATAAGCGGCGGCGGCCCAATAACGGATTTGTGTTCTACTCTTAATAGGCATCGTCCACATTTTTTTTTGTTTACTTTCAACTGCGCACTCGGCCCTCAAGGGAGCATCGATAGTTGATGGAAGGACCGCTGTTCCAATCGCGGTGGCACCCCCACTTGGAACCGCAGCGGCGCCGGGGAGTGTCGGTTGCCGACGGAAGAGCCGACGCCACTCACGCGTAGTTTCTCTTTAGCTCTGACGCGTTTGACTACTGTCGGCCGCGTTTCAGAAGTTTTTAATGTAGCGCTTCGTTATTCGTCATTTGTGCTCCGGGTCCACTAAGCGACCGTGCTCGTTCACGGCTACATTCAAGATGGTTGTCATTCTTTACGCCGAAGAAATGAACTGCGCGCCGGGCTGCAAGTTTGACATTCGCAACGGGTGATACAGGTGGGGCAGCTGCAGCGAGGCAAAATTTTCAGCTGTTCCACGCGATGTCGTGATGTGGCTGTTTGCGAAGTGTAGGATTTCGCTGCACGATGATGTTAGAACGACGAGCTGTGGGACTGCAGCAGCGATCACGACGGCAGCGCTTGTGAGGACGATGGCGCAAATGTGGACGAGTAGTCCAGTGACTACTACATTCGTTTTGGAATGTGCCCACGGGCGCTCCCACGTGCAGCAGCCGATAGCGGTTGGCGATAAGCGGAGGCCGCAGGATAGTGCTATCGCATTCTATTATTAAAGGGGCTGTGAAGGGGGCTCTAATAAAGTTGCGGCATGCCTAGGATATTGAAGCACGCCGCTTCACGAATAGCGTCCAGCAAGGATTTTTTAAATGCGCTTTGTAGAAGCTGAGTTATCTGTAGTTAAAATTTGAATTTCAGCGTCTTCGCGCCTTTCCCTCTCCTCTCATCACTTTTTGCACGCTGGAAGGTAGGCGCTCCTTCGCCAACCCCCCTCTGGGAGCGGAGCTTCCCGACCCGCCGGAGCTAAGCGGCTTATTGGCCGCGGCCACGGTAGCTGCCTGACGTCTGAAAGAATCTAACCAATGGCCACCTCTCACCTTGTCTACGCAGATGCGGGGGACGGAGGAGGGTGCGAGCATGAAAAAGTCGCCGGGAAGGGCTCGCCAACTTTGACGCGTGATTGTGGGTCGTCTGCTGCGTGTAGAAGAGTATTATTTGGCTCTGGTTTTCATGGCAACACAGTGCAGTAATTAAGTGAGTCAATGTGCTCTCCTCGGAAGGCGTTTCAGAGCCCCTTTAAAGATCAAGCGTAAACGACCTCCAAGTTCGTTTTTTTTTTTTTTTCAGAAATGTGATGTGGGGGGGGGGGCAAGCTTGAGTCAACTTACAATCGTGCACAGTCGAGCCCACATATAACGGCCCCACTTAAGACGAACTTTCCCTTATAACGAACGAGACCTGCGCGACCGTCAAAATATACATTATTTCAATGGCACAAAATCACACGTATAACGAACGTCATTAAGCCCTGCTGATCGGTTACAGCGAACGGACGGCGTAAACCCGGCGCCGCGATGCAAGGTAACCTGCCTCCGATTCCTTTGTGCGACTGGCGCGCGGTATGTTTTCCCGAGCCGTATCGCGGGCGAACTGCCCGCCCTGTTTCGTGCTGCTCTCAAGCGAGCTACCCTTTCCCCTCCGACGCGCTCTCCTGCCCCTCCTCGCAACTCCGCTCCCCTCTCCTCACTCTCTTGCAAATCCGTGCGTGGCCTCCGCGATCAACTGCCCGCCGCTGCGCTGATCTCTGAGGCCTTGCTCTGTGAAGTAAGCCTTCCGTGGCAGCCAAGAGGTGGCTGCACTGACGCTCACAGACGCTCCTCATTGGTCTCTCCGCGCGCGTTTTTGTCACTCTTGTTGCGGTGCGGACATTTCGTTCGCTTCGTTTGCCCATTTCCATTGTATTCAGCAGTAGAGATGATGAAAGCGGCCTGGGCGGAGGTGACGGCCACTTCCGTGCGGAACTGCTTCCACAAGGCTGGCTTCGTTGACACAGTGTCTGATGCTGAGCCTGATGCTTCGGAAGATGGCCAGCCCGGCGGCGATTTGTGGCAGCGCGTCGTCGACTCCGTCATGGGGGGTCATGACATTGGTTGGAATGATTTTATTTCTGTTGATGACGCCGACACCGCGGAACCGTGCATGGACGAGGGCATCGTTTCTGAAGTGCGGGACGAGAGTGACACGGAGGAATCAGATGAGGATGAAACTTCGGAGCCAGCACCCATAAGCGCGCCTGTAGCAATGGGCTACATAGAGAGCCTCAGACAACTTTTCTATGCCAAGGGCCTCGGCAAAGAGCACGCTTTGCTTCAATTAAATAAACTGGGAACCTTCCTCATCGGATCTGCGATCTGCACTGCAAAAACAGACGTCCATCACGAACTTTTTCGCAAAGAAAAAAATTTCGTGTTTTGACAAGCAACTGTCTTTAAAGCTGTGGTCCACTTACTACGAACTTCGGGATATAACGAACGGACGCCGCGTGACGCTGATGTTCGTTATAAGCGGGCTCGACTGTAGATACGGTACCACTGATTTGAAGTGAATGGTGGAGTAGTGTAACCTCTGGAATTAGCAGTTAAGAAATCAGTGTCGATACAAGCGTATGACTTCCAAAATCGGCCAGTTACGGTGGCACCTGTATTTCGTTTTTTTGGTCTTTTCTAGCTTATAACAGCTCTAATTTCGGTAAAAGTGGTCTCTTTGAAATCAGAATGTGGCATCCAATCGATACAGGCCAACATTAATCTGTCCTCAGTGTCCTTTCAAGGACATTGTCTGCTAGTAAAAATTAGAACTGTACTAGCATTAGCCACTGCAGGAGTTCATTACCTGACCAAGCATGCTTTGTCATGTAACTTTACAAAGAGAACAAGAAATACTTGTAATGTCAACAAAAATGTTCTCTTGAACATGATTTTAAGAAAGCTATGCTACGAACTCTAAAAAATTCTCACAAAAGTGCTCACGCTCCGCAGAGAAACCATTCCTCTACCTTCTCAACGGCCTGTCCAATGGTGATCTTTTGAGCAGGCTGCCCATCCATCTGGTTGCAAGCCGAGTAGAGGACCATTTCTAAATTTTTCACAGAAGCAAACTTGGGATGTGCCTTGTCTGATGGGTCCACGAAGTGCTCAATCTCAGCCATGGTGAACTCACTAGGGAAGGAAAAAGAACACAGCTTCAACAACCCAGCTCAATTCCATTCATCTGGCAAGATGTTAACAAAACTAGGCTGACTCAGCGCCATGTAAAAAAGCACAAAAATGCATATTACTTGATTAGACAACAGAACAACATGCAACCTGCAATGCGGCCATGCAAAATGAAATCCATGAATTGATACATAACTGGCAACCGCCTGTAGAAAAAGAAACAGTGCACTTTATTGTTGTGATTGCTCTGAACAGGTGGTTGTCCATTTTTTTCACGTCAGGTGTAATATGTGGGAAACTCCACTTCTGGAATTTAGCACAAAGTCAAGCCTAGCAGCGTCCGAGTAATTGGGCCACGCAATGAATGCTGAAGAAAGCAAAAAGGATGCATTTGTATTGCTTTCCTGACACTTTAAATTCGACTGTCGAATAATTTTCCCAGATATTGTGGTTTTCCCATGGTCGAATTTATGAAAGTCTGCGCAGTGTACGATCGCTGCCGAACATTCGGAAATTCTTGAATACGAATACGAACCCAATATCAAACATATTTGATTTGTATTAGAGATGTCGAATATTCGCACACCTTTCTGACATAGGAATCATTCTGCTGAACTTACCGAACCCGAATGAGCCCCGACCGTGGTGAGATCTCATTACGAAATGCGTTGCCAATCTGAGCTGCAGCAAAAGGTAGACGGCCCTGATTGAACTCCAGCAGACGCTTGAAGTTCACAAAAATTCCTTGTGCTGTCTCAGGCCGGAGATAACTGCAAGGTGTCAACAAGAACAGTACACAGTTGAGCCTCATTCAGTGCAGACACTATGGTTCCCAAGCAAAACTGTCCATAAACCGAGCCATTCATAACATAGCCCACAGTGAAAGAAAATAAAAAATAAATATCCAAGACAAGCACTTTGTGACTAAGGTCTGTTTCTATACATAGAAACAGCGAACTGTGAGGAGTACAGCGAACTGCAAATTAGACAAAATCTTTGGAGCTCCAAGTGCATTAAACTGCCGTCATTATGCTAAAAATTCAGAGCAGTTAGAACTGCTTAATTGCCCACGATGGCGTCTCATGTCACACTGACCTAACTCCTACCATGACTGTTCACACACTGCAGATGAGCAGTGCTTATCTGCACACAGTCAGCCAACGCCTGCTGAATGCCTTTCAACGTTGCAGATGCTGCCAAATGAGCTTCCTTCAGAGCCACTTATGAAAACAGTAAATGTAACGCAGCACTGATCTGGCACATCACTAAAGTAATGCATGGAACCTCTAAACAAGAACAGTTATTGCTAAGGCAGTTTCAAATTGCCCTTCTCTGGCGCCCTGCACTTAAGGGAGCCTTGAAACACCTTCTGAGGAGAGTACACATATTGCTCAATCACTATACATATTATGTTTTCATGAACACCTGAGCCAAATAATGCACTTCTACAATCATGTGCCAGACCTTTCTGGGGACTTTTCGAACTCCTGTTCTCCTCTGTGCTGCGCTCTGCGTATGTCAGCTAAAAAGTGGCTGTTGGTTAGTTTCTTTCCGACGTCACACAGCTACCACGGCCACAGCCAGTCAGCTGCGTTGCTCTGGAGGCCAGGAAGCTCCTTTCGCCCTCGAGGCACGCATCAAGAGCCAGTAGCAGGGCTGAGTGGGTGTGACTAGCATAGTAGCGCCGACCTCTGATCATGCAAAAAGTGACGAGAGGAGAGGGAAAGGCATGAAGATGCTGAAATACAAATTTTGACTACAGATATCTCAGCGTCTAAGAAACACATTCAGAAAATCCCTGCTCCAGAACATTCGTGAAGTGGTGTCTTTTAACGCCCCAGGCGTACCACAACTTCATTGAGAACCCCTTTCAGAACTCCTTAAATGCACTTAACATATGGTTCAAGCTTTTGCTCTAATCGGTGTCCAAATTAAGGCAACAAGAATACATGGGCCCCAATGGTTTCTGGATATTTTCACCCTGTCTATTGCCAGAACAGTGAGTTTCCGTAAAGAGATGAAGATACATGTTGAAAAAGTTACGTCCTAAGAACTACTGCCAAGTTGTCCACATTAACGGGTGTCATGTTCATAGGGCACAACTGTATACAAGACCACAAGGTGATAACTCTTAGGTGTCCTCAACACTCTTGAATCAACAAAAAATGTATGCCCACAGCCATCAAGTGACATGCCAAAATACACAACAGAAAGGGCTATTGCAATTATCTGAGCAAAACAGAGGGTTCCTTTCCAGGTTATGCATTTTTATCAAACTATTTTAAGCTATGCTGCACACAACAAAGAAAAGAGGAGTGCTCCTTTAGGTATGAACAGGAATGTGACTTTGTAAGCAAAATGAACCCATTGTAGTACCTTTCAGACGAGCTTCTCAAATGCAATGTTACCCCAGAGCCAAATGGTCAACAAACAAGTTATCACCCACCCTTTCAGAAGCCCTGATGGGCCAATGCACGTAGAGAACATGAGATTGAACTCAATGGCATCGCTTAGTTCGTTTCCGGTTATGGGCGACTTGATGGCGAAGCGCCGCAGAATGCCATTCATTTCATCCTTGGTCATTCCATCCAACTGCATCAAAACAGCATGCAGCCAGGTTAACAAGCCAAAGAATACCTCAGTTTCCTACATGAAAACACACATTAACAGTAGTGAAAACTGTGATCGCAATCTTGCAAACCTGTCTCAGATCAGAAACTATATTATATGTGACTGCCTGCTTCAACAATGTGGAATGATTAGGCTCTGCAACCTTCACTGCTAGCCTTTGGATGTTGTGGACAGAATGGTTAAGTTCTTTCTTACTTACCTGATTTACAAAGCTACAAAAAAAAAAGTGAAAAGGGGTACAGGAATCAGAATTTTCTATGACTGCTCACTTAGAATCCAAATGCAAAGATTAAAAGAAGTCATTCACTCTGAGTCCAAGTTCCTAAACTGTTGCCTATCCACTTGCCTATCCACTCAGTGTTCTCAATGGTTTGCTAATTTTGAAGTAGCCATATTAGAACAAGCCACTCAAACAATAAGAAGGGGGTGTGGGTTACACTAAAGATAAAGACAATGGCTAAAATTACATATTTTAAATTTCCCACAAACTTTTGTAGAGAACATAGCAACAATTTTCACTTACTATGCTGGTGTCAAAACAAGGACTCTACACAACTTCCAAGCTTTAAAGGAACTTTAAATTTAAGGGACTTCAAGCAACAGGCAAATGCTAAGAAACAATCTCAATTCTCCAATAATGTTATAGAACTAAGGCTAAGATTGAGTTATACACAGTGGACTGTTGATAATTTGAACTTGAAGGGGACTGGAAGTTTGTTAGTGTTAAGCGGAGTTCAAAGTAAAGAGAGACTTTGACACACTTGATGTTGACAGGACCAAATTCACATGCCACATGAATCATTAACTGTGCATCAAGTGAATATAACCAAGCAAAAGGGTGCAAATAAAAAAGAAAAGTACGTATATGATATGTGTACTACTGGGGTGCACTTTTACGCTTGACGAATAGGAAACTGTGCCAGCACCGCCTGGGCACTGGATCGGTTTCTTGCTTTTATTGAATTACACAACACTTCCTCATGTTAATAATGCTCCAGCCAATTTTTGTTCTAAAAAATATCGATTCTATGGCCCTTTCTGCATAAGCTGACGTCTGCCAGCAGCAAAGACACACATATTGCTAAGAAAACTGCATTTAACAATTTTCCCAACCTGCCCCTCGATTAAAACTCATGATAGCTGCACCGAGAATGACTGATTAATTACTGTTTTGAAACAAACGGCAGTGTAACCTAGCTTCTAGGGTACAGGTGCAAATAAATGTGTTAATGCTGTACAGTTTACTTGCAAAATCGGCCGATGATGGCGACACCTGTATTTCATATTTTGGCCTTATGTTACCCCTGTTTTCAGTGAAAGGAGCATCTTTGTCATTAGAATGAGGTAATCGATAGATTCAGGCCAACTCAATTTGTACTCAGTGTCCTTTTAATGTTATTACCTATTAAAGAAGACCTCCTAAAAGGTCTTTATATCGAAAAGCAATAACGTTCTTAGCTAGCTACCACAGTTCTTAAAAAAATTTATTGGCATCACATTTCAACAAATGTCATCACTCTTAATTTCAAAGGTCCCTTTCATGTTGCTTTTGCTTATCGAAACCAAGCACCTGAAGAGACAACTGATAAGACAAAGCATCCGAGCCAGAAGTGGTGCCATATTTGCCTGTGTAATGAAGGTATAATTTTAAAAATGCATGCTTTGCATCAACCGGTTGCCACTGACGAAGAGCTGCCTCTTTCACAATGCAGTCAATGAGAGAGAGCAATGAGAGAATGTAGCACACCTTTACTACGATGTCCTCATACTCTGCCTTCTGTTCAGCTGTTGTCTTCTTGTCAGCACACAACTTCTCCAGGTGAGCTGCATTAAGTTCAGTTTCAAGATAAAATTTCCAACACAAGAGTATCATAAGTGCAAGGAACATTGCATTTAAAACAAATTTTTGCTTGAAAATTCATGGCTCCAACTCACTTGGCTAGCTAATGTCAAAGCAGAACATAAACCATTTATGAAAAGACGAAACTAATTTACAGAGTAGTAAGTGGCTGAAATGACTTATCTAGGTTACTACCACTATCAAAAACAGTCGAGCCAATTTATAATGGCCACAGTTACAACATGCGGTAGTTTCTTACAAGTAAGGGTGGTGCTACCGTCAAAATATACATTTGGCAATGGCCCTGTGTCTCAGATCATGTGCTTCCTGCAAGGTGTGGAGACCGTAGAGCATCCCCAGTTCCCTGTACCTCCAACCCCACTTCTCACGCCAAACAACTCGGCGAACCCAAAAAGCAACAGAAAGATGGCATTGAAGCTGCCTAAATCATCAGCCAAATCACACCTAGACAGGTTACAAAGTCAATCGTTTCATTCGTATGTGACAGGCTGCTTAAGTGTCTGAACTGGAAGCAGAAGCTGTGTGGTGGGCACGGGACAGGGACAGCGTTGAAAGCGAGACTACTGCATACAGCTGGTAATCAACCAATGGCAGCAATTTGAGACGTCTGAATACTAGTCACATGGTATGCATTGCTGACCTAGCTGGTCAAGTGGCGGGCACCACTTCCCCATTCAGCTTTCCTCCTCCTCTGCTGCTGCCGCATGCAGGCGAAACGCTGACAGTTAAGTTCTGTGTGCATGTGTGTTGCGCTACTTTGTCAAGGAACAGAGACGAGGAAACAAGCCGACCACCAAATGCTGTGAAAACTGCAATCGCAAGCAGCAATAGCGCCCCTAAAGCAGCTTGCTGGAGCTTGGCAGCAAGGGTCTCAGTGAGGAGCATATGACCTTGATGGAGAGCTTGGAAAGTGCCACGATAAAGAAGTGGACGTGCATAACAAATTTTTTAAGAGATAATTGCTGCGTTTGTCTGACTTCGTATCTTTGCCCGTAATACAACAGGTCCACTTACAGTTAAACCTGGATGTAATGAACCTCCATATAGCGAATTTCTAGATATAACGAAGTTTTTTAATTCCCCAAAGCCGCCCCCATTATAGCGCGTGTATTTGAGACCTCCATGTAATGAACGTGTAGCGGCCGTTGACCTTGATATAAGAACTCGCTAAGCCAACTATCTGTCAGCTTGTGCTGAGTTACGAAATTTGGCAGAAAAGTTTCACGACGATAAAGCATGACCTGGCATGAGAGGAACGTCAACGATCGCAACGAGCGACAACAGTTGAGACAACACGTCGTGCTCCAGCGCCATCGGCACATCTCCGTTGCGTTCGTTTTTGGAATGGGATACCACATGGCACTACAACGCTTCATGCCCAGAAGCAGCGAAAAATGATAGGGCATTGCAAAAACGAAACGGCAACAACAGTGTGCACCCATCACCACTGCGTGGCTGCTCGCGTGATTTCGGCACCGATAGTTCTCGCGCGTTGGGACTGAAGCGAGAACGGCAAAGAGCGGATATGGCGGAGAGTGCCAGCGACGCAATGCAAAGAGTCCGTTTCCTGGGGCAACGGTGGCGGTCAGACCAAGAGGGAACATGCGGGAAGAAGCATGTGCCTCCGCGGCCGGTCTACGGTGGCGACGCGACCACGTGTTCTCCCCTAGCTCGGTTGCAGTGCTCCACCTCTCCCACTCTCCACGTGTTCTCCCCTAGCTCGGTTGCAGTGCCCCACCTCTCCCACTCTCCCTATCCCACTCATGGCGGCGTTGCGCGAGCCGTGGAGGAGGTGGCAGCGGCTGCTGCGGCAGTCGCGCTATCAGCACGGTCGCAAAATGTTTCTCTGCATTTATGACTTCAAGTTACGCTGCTGTCGGTAAACATTTTGAAGGTGATTTCGCCTACATTTAATTCTTATTTTGGTTTCCATTCTGTAGTGCCCTTTCAACTTTTCTTACGAAAACTGCATGTAACAAAAAATCCCAGACTGTTTTCAACTTCGTTATATCCAGGTTTAACTGTACAACAAACTGTGGATATACTAATGAACACAATCCATATGATCATCTGTTCATAATATGTGGACTCAGCTGTATGTGAAAAAAAAAATCAACAAAGAGTATGAATGCATTTTTAAGTGCAGCTTAAAAGTTGCTTAGCAAATCAAATTCCACAAGTGGCAAAATCTGTGCAAGACCTTCAAAGGCAAGGGGAAGAGAGAAATGAAGAGATTCATTAGTAATAAGTGAAAGGCTCAGTTTGAAATGCATAAAGTTGCACATGCAACTCTGAGTCACCTTCACAAATTACATAACTCAAAGGGGAAGAGAGAAATGAAGAGATTCATTAGTAATAAGTGAAAGGCTCAGTTTGAAATGCATAAAGTTGCACATGCAACTCTGAGTCACCTTCACAAATTACATAACTCAAAGTCCGCACGGTTATTTCAGTCTGCAGGATAAGCAAGTATGTCCTGAGGTGTTCAAAGATCACATGCCACACCATTTTGGAAGCCATGGAAAGGCCATATAACAGGAAGTCTACAGGGTTAAGTCAGCCTTGGCATCAAATACAGCAGCAGGATGTTGTGCAGGAATGCTGGAGCTTACCTTTGATCAAATGGTCCAGCCTGAAGCACTCGCCATTCTTGAGATCCTTCACCATCAGGTCAGCAAAGCGCTCAACATGTCCTGATGCCCTGCACCACAAGTACAGAGTCACATCAAGGCACATTTACTTTCAGCATACAAGATCAGAAACCTAGCTTTGGACTCCTTGAAAGCATGCGATTTGAAAGACAAATAATTATAGGCCGAGAGAATCTTATACCCATGTCACATAGCACTCTTCAAAGGCTGACAGGAAAGGTGCCTTGTTTCCCCACAGGCCCAAAACCTAAAAGAAGCAATGGTAGAGCTACATAATGGAACAGTCGAACTTTCAACACCACTCACTGTGCGGAAGTGAGCATTAGATGCGAGTTTCAGAACTGAAGCATGTTTTTTTTAAATCATTCACGGAGCTTTCAAATTTATTTATTTTTGCTTCCTGTGTAAAAAAGACTTTTCTGGTCAGCAGTCGCAAATTTTTTTTTATCATCTTCAACACCACTGGCACTCACTGCTGTTGCTACATTTTTAGGTTTGAGAAATGAAAGTGGGAAAGCTTTCCTTACATTTATATAGTCTTCATAAACATTATCAGTTGCTTAGGTTTTCTCACAGGTGCTTTAGGTTTCCTATGCTGAACAGTGCTCCAATCATAGTTCCTCAAAGCCTGCTCTTTTGGGCTTCGAAGATCTCCTTTCACATCAAAGGCCCTTAGCAACAAAGGCACGGCACTTGCACCACAGAGCTGAGCAGCCCGCACATTTGAAAAAAAAAAAAAAATAGAGGACCCGACTGCTAATGGTTCCTCCTCGTCACATGAGGAGGAGGATGAGGAGGAGAGACTTTAATGAAACAGGAGAGGTCTACAAGGTGTAACAAGGGTATTACAATCTAATCATGCAGAATGGAATCATGAGAAAACAGCCACGAGATTTATATGCAACTGCTGCAGATCTCAATTACACGCAATGTAGTCAGGTTGTAAGCAAAACTGAGTTTCTTTTTTGTACCTGACGGTATTAGCTACGTGATTTCATTTCTGATACCTAATCACCCCTGATAAAATTATATACTTTCATAAATACACAACAAAAAAATGTTCCTCAGAAAAAATATGTTTGCCGTTCAACCCGGCTGAACCTAGTAAGACAAGCGAAAAGCTTGGCTACGCCTGGTTAAGCAAGGTTAGGCACAGTTTTTCTTCAGTTTCCCCTCAGCTTCGCTGTAAGCAAAGCAGAGGCAGCGGCCTTGGCTAAGTGCTTTCTCTCCTTACGTTCACGCACTTTTTGACAACTTTTCTCCAGTCCCTGTTCTCGTTCTTCATCCGTCTGCGTATCGTACGCCACAGGTTTTACCTGCAATGCAGCTTGTCTCTGCGCTATATCAGCCGGATGATCCAACTTTGCTTGCCTTCGATTGATCGTTTGTTGTGAGGGCCCCGCACGCTGTTCAGCCATGATGTCGTCTAGCGAAGATTTGCCAGACAGCCACTTTTTAATTTGTCCCCCTACACTCTGAACACGTAATTAGACGAGCGGTGGCACACATGTTACTCAAGGCGAGGAAGGCCGCGGCAAGAACCCAGCGCAGCTGCGCCACGCCACAGTGGCGAGCAAGGCACGTGATCTGACGTCACAGCCACACCTCCACCCCTCCTCCTGATTGTAGGTCATTGTCAAGCGGTTTTGACCTTGAGCTTTGCATGTGGAGAGTAGAGCTTCTCGCTCTAATAAATATCATGACTTATTTCGGCAAAGCACATTAATAACCAAAGCCAACAATCTCTATTACAGGCTCTGTACTGCGAGCTATTTAATGTTTAGGAATTTGTCAACTACAGTCAGGCACGAGTTAGGAATACAGTGGCAAATGCCCCTCAAAGGAGGCCCTCCGGCCAATGAGGATGACTGAGTGCCATAATGTCACAGTTAATCCCATTGCATATACTAGTGTAACATCTCAGGGGGATGGCAGGTGCAAGGGGGTTTACGATGATGTCATAAAGATCAGCTGATGCCACTGGCGAAAGGGCCTCCTTTGAGGAACATTTGCCTCTGTGTTCTTGAGTTGTATATGACTCTGGTCCTATATGATCAGAAATCTGGCTTCACTAAAAAAAACTATGGCAAAAAAGGGTCCACAAATGAGTACATCATCTGATTCACACACACACACACAAGAAAAAGGAAGACTATGGAATATAAAATCGGCATGATCTTAAAGAGTAGCAGCACAAGGGTTGAACTTGAGAGAGCAGCTACGACGCCTAAAGTGATAGGCAGGTTAGAAGTCTTGATGCCTGTTCAAAGACCTTCTCTGAAGTCCCGCCACTATGACATGCTAGGCGGCACTGGTTCAACTCTTTCTGTCAGTTATTGTTATGGTAATAAATGCGTGTGAAAAATGTAGAGCATGCAGTCTATACTCAATTTCATATGTAGCAGCCAATGCTGACAAAGCTAGTGTGCTTGTTCACGCAAGCTTGTGCAGTTCGTGCTCAAAAAGTAGCTCACCACAAAACGGAAAGTTTGGTTTGGTTTATGGGGTTTAACGTCCCAAATTGACTCGGGGTTACAAGTGGCGCCGTAGTGAAGGGCTCCGGAAATTTCGACCACCTGGGGTTCTTTAACGTGCACTGACATCGCACAGTACACGGGCCTCTAGAATTACGCCTCCATCGAAATTCGACCGCTGTGGCCGGGGTCGAACCCGCGTCTTTCGGGCCAGCAGCCGAGTGCCGTAACCACTCAGCCACTGCGGCGGCCACAGAACGAGAGTGAACGCAAGCGTAATTTGTTGCAACAAATCTCAAGTACCATGACTGACTAGTTCCTGCACTTCGTTTTACCATTTACCACATTTTTGCCTTGCGACTCAACGAGACTTTGAGAAGTAAGAATGACATGTGGCAGTACGATACGTGGCTGGAAGGGCAAATTGCTCTGGCTGCATCCAGGCCTAAAAAGAAGTTCACACCAAGTGAAAATTGTAGCCACAGTGCCCGAACAGTTAGCACCTCACAGCTTCGACCGTGATTTTCAATGGTAGCCCTTCATTTTATACCGCACTTTCTTTTTGTCCAAGCACTCACCAAGAAAGAACGATACGTGGCGGAGTAATATGCTTTTGCGGGCGCGCTACTTCTGCAGCCTCCACAGCAGTGACTGCCATGTATGAAATAGAGTAAAGTGCTGTGCTTCCAACAAACATAAAGATACATGCAACGAAAGGGCCCGCAATCTATACCAACCAAATCCACCTAGACAAAAAAAGATAATGTCTTGACAATCAGTTTCAGCTGCATCAGTATCAAAGCAGCGGAAGAGCAGTGCCTACTTGAGCACAGGTTCGGGCGTCAGAATTGTGCAGTCCACTTCAAGCATCTGTTCCTCTAGAATGAAGTGACTCCTCCACAGGTTGAGCAGCTGGGTCTTCATGGCACAGCCCATGGGCCCAAAGTCAAACTGTCCAGCCACACCTGCATGCACAAACATTTCTCAACAAATACGGCCATGTTGAATACATGCGGCACAAAATGGCACAGTGAATCAATAATAATAACACCATCAAAATAATGTGTACTGCTGTGGGCATGAAGCACGTGCTGTAACAACTGCATCACTTTTGCTGAACATTCTAGTGCGTTGGCTGCAACATCTAGTACAGGGCACAACTACTACAAAGGGCATTTACACAAGTCACCATGTTTATGCTGGCAAACGACTGATTACATTAGGTTCCATGTTGAAAAATTCCCACCAGGCCACAAGTTAGGTATCAGAGCTGTCCCTGAGGTGTGTTAATAGGGCACAGTAGCAGAGAGCAGTCTTCAATTAAGACTGTCAAAATAAATTCACACGAGACCGCTACAATCCTCGATTAATTTCAATGCACTCAACAGCCACATGATCTCAAATTGATGCTGACAGAAAGTTTACCCATTCAGAAACTTCTTTAAACACATTTAGTCCGGGCACTTCCCAAATCACTTGTATCTGCAAGCTTGACAGCACATCAAATTGACTCTGGCTTTAAGAAGTTGCTTGGCTTATGGTCTATGGGGGCTTACCATCCCAAAGTGGTTTAGGCTACAAAGGACGCCATAGTGATGGGCTCCGGAAATTTCGAACACATGGGATTCTTTAACGTGCACTGACATCACACAATACATGAATCTCTAGAATTTCACATTCATCAAAATTCGACCACCGTGGCTGAGATTGAACCCACGTCTTTCGAATCAGCAGCCAAGTGCCATAACCACTGAGCCATCGCGGCGTTAGTTGTGTACAGACATTGCAAGACGCAATAAATCTTAACGAGACTTTTTTCTTCAGCACAAATTAATGGGGGCAAGTGGTGCATCCAGTAGCCAGAGACCAGCTGGGTAGGCAAAAAGTGGCGTCATACTTTGTCACCAAGGCAAAATGACCTCTCAGCAGTACTAGTGGTAAGCTCGACGCTTAGAGGATTCAGTGCAGCTGATGTAATCATGCTGCGGCCAGCGTGAGATTAACCGGAAGCCTGCAATCAAGTCAAAGTTCTGAGGGTAACTCATCTTCGGGGTTGCTTGCTACACAACAGCCATGCGTGCTCACAAGTGGCCCAGGTGACCGCAGAAAGGGTCAGAGGGCTGCACTTTGCAATGTTAAACTTAATGGATCAAATGGTGGTGTGCTTATTCTGTCTTCGTCTTTTTTTGTGTTGTTTACGATGGATCTCAAAAAAGTTGACTCTCATCCATTGTTTGTATCCCTCAAAGCATTTTTCAGTGGAATAAAATCTGAAATGTATGATGACCTGGCTTCATCATTAACTGCAAGAGTTTTGTTTCCCTGCCACTCAGGCATTATGAAGAGTTGGTGTGCATGTATAGAAGACAAGGAGGACTGTTCAAGAAGAGACTGCTTTTAATGTTAGTGAAGAGCTGTTTATTGTAGACCCGAAAGGGCTGGCGGCGTAACCGTTGCACAAACTGACCCAGCAGCGGCGGCACCAGAACGGACTTCCAGAGCAAGCTCGAGCTCACTAACACGCGCGGCAGCCGGTCGCTGAGACCGGCCGAACCTCTTCGTCATCGTTGATGGTGGTGCACTATCCTCTTCTTCATTGCAACGGACCCGGCGACAAGAGGGAACCATCCTGGCGACTCAAGGCGAAGAGATGATAAGGGGGTCGTAGTATGGCTTAAGCTGGCTGATATGAACAATTTCGCGGCCCCGACAGTGGTGATCCGAAGAGGGGATCACGGGCTCGACGGTATCGCTCATAGGTGACGTGCGCTCCAAGACACGGTAAGGGCAGAGGTACTTAACAGCAAACTTGGAGGCAGCCGGCACAGACAACCGGACGAGCGAGTCAGTGGGAAAGTCCTGGGCGGACTGGCCACGGTTACTCGCATATGTGTGGAGGCCTTGAGTGGTACTCGTCAACGAGCGAGCTAGCTGGTGGCACTGCTCGGCATGACGGGCAACGTCAGAGAGGAAAGTGCATTCCGAGCTGTCGGGGTGGTACGGAAGGATGGTATCCAGGAGACAAGAAGGTTCACGGCCACATAAAAGAAAGAACAGAGAAAAACCAGTTGTGGCTTGAGAGGCAGTATTGTAAGCATAAGTGACGAATGCAAGTACTTGATCCCAGTTGGAGGCGTCGGAGGAAATGTACATGGCAAGCATGTCTCCAAGAGTCCGGATGAAGCGTTCAGTGAGGTCGTTCGTTTGGGGATGCTAGGCAGTGGTATTGCGATGGACGGTGTGGCACGCACTCAGCAGCTCATGAGCGACGTCAGATAAGAAAACACGCCGCTGTCGCTGAGAAGTTCCTGAGGGGCGCCATGACGCAGGATGAATTGATGGAGGAGGAGGAAGGATGCGATGCCGCGAGCACTAACCGAGGGCAGGGCTGCCGTCTCCGCATACCTAGTGAGGTGATCCACGGCTACTATAATCCAACGATTCACGGCAGGCGAGGATGGCAGGGGACCATACAGATCGATGCCCACGCGATCGACGGTGAGAGCTGGGCAAGGCAATGGCTGTAACAAGCCGGGGGAGGAACGAGGAGCGGACTTGCGCTGCTGACAGGCAATGCAGGAGCGCCTATAACGACGAACAAAATTGTACATTGCACGCCAATAGTATTGCTGGCGCAAACGTTCATAGGTTTTCAGCAATCCTGCATGAGCGCTTTGTGTGTCGGAATGGTGATGCGCACAAACTTCAGAGCGAAGTTGGCGAGGAATAACCAAGAGCCATTTGCAGCCATCCGGGTGATAGTTGCGGCGATATAGTAGAGAGTCGTGAATCGTGAAATGAGAAGCTTGACGACGAAGGGCCCGGGGTAACGAATCCGCAGTCGGCGCAGTGAGGGCATCTAGGAGCGAAGAAATCGATCGATCTCGACGCTGTTCCATGGGGAGGTCCGTGGCTGTGAGCGCAGCCAGCGCCGAGGCGGACAAGGACAAAGAGGGCGTAGGAGACGGCAGAGGTGAGCGTGACAAGGCGTCAGCGTCGGAATGTTTGCGGCCCGACCGATATAGGACGTTAATGTCGTATTCCTGAAGACAAAGGGCCCAGCAGCCGAGGCGTCCAGAAGGATCTTTGAGGGTAGCCAACCAGCAGAGGGCAAGGTGGTCAGTAACAACGTCGATGGGGCGGCCATAAAGGTAAGGACGAAATTTTGTGAGTGCCCACACTATGGCGAGGCACTCCTTTTCCGTAACAGTGTAATTAGATTCGACTTTCATGAGTGCACAACTTGCATAAGCAACAACGTATTCGGGAAAGCCGGCCTTACACTGTGCAAGGATGACTCCGAGGCCTACGCCGCTGGCGTCGGTGTGCAACTCGGTTGGTGCATTGGAGCCGTAATGGCGCAGGATCGGTGGTGAAGTCAGAAGACGACGGAGGGTAGCGAAAGCAGCGTCGCAGGCTCCGTTCCAAGCAGACAGATCGGTGGGCCCATTCAGGAGCTTCGTAAGCAGTGCGATGATAGAGGCGAAGTTGTGCACAAAGCGGCGAAAATATGAGCACAGGCCCACGAAGCTTCGGAGCTCCTTAACAGAAGTCGGTTTGGGAAAGTTTGTGACAGCACGAAGTTTCTCCGGATCGGGCAGGATGCCATCTTTGAAAACGACATGGCTAAGTATGGTCAGTTTGCGGGCTCCGAATCGACATTTCTTGAGATTGAGTTGGAGACAAGCATCGGTGAGACAGCGCAGTATCTTGTGCAAGCGTTCAAGATGTGTCGGAAAATCAGGCGAAAAAACAACAACATCGTCTAAATAGCATAGGCAAATGTGCCATTTGAGGCCAGCAAGATGTTGTCCATCACGCACTAAACATTGCGGGAGCATTACAGAGGCCGAATGGCATCACGTTGAATTCATAGAAGCCGTTAGGGGTGACAAAAGCTGTTTTCGGGCGGTCATATTCAGGCATGGCGGCTTGCCAATAGCCGGAACGGAGATCCAGGGAGGAGAAGAACTCGGCTGCTTGCAAACAGTCGAGGGCATCATCAATACGGGGTATTGGGTAGACGTCCTTGCGCGTAATTTTGTTTAGGCGACCATAATCAACACAGAACCGAATCGAACCATCCTTCTTTTTGACGAGCACGACAAGCGATGACCACGGACTAGAAGAGGACTGGAAACGCCGCGGTGCAGCATGTCGTCAACATGTGCAGCGATGACACGGCGCTCTGGAGGTGACACACGGTAGGGGCGCTGGTGGAGAGGGGCATGAGGTCCTGTATCAATGCGGTGAACGACGGTGGCCGCGCGGACTAAAGAAGTTGTCTGGTGGTTGAAAGAAGAGCGGAACTTGTGAAGCAGGGCAAGGAGCTTCTCGCGGTGAGCTGGGTCAAGGTCGCTGGCCACTGAACGGTGAAACGTTTCCTGGAAGAGCAGGTCGGAGACAGCGTTAGGTGGTGTGAGGACGGCGACGGAGGTACCACCACAAAGAGCGTCATCGTTGAAAGGCATGAGCAGGCCAAGGTGTTCAATGTGTCCAAGACATTCTCCACGGAGCAAGGTGAACTGATGGGCGAGGGATTCGAGACGACGAGTTCGGTGGCACCGTGGCGTATGTCGAGGACAGCAAATTAAAGAGGTAGGTGTCGGCGAGAAGCGAGGACGGGCAAAGGCGCAAAGAGTACAGTCCAGTACAGTACAGTAAGGAACGACGGCGAGGGGAAGGTGAGCGGCGCGAAGCGAATGGCTGGCGGCCGGGAGCAGGGTCAGAAGAGGGCGCTGGGGGTGATGGTCCTGAAGATGAGCGAAAGGTGCGGTATGACGGGGTGTAAGCCGGCAGAGGTGGCACAGGGGCAGGCAGAGTACGGCGACAGAGGCGCGCGACATGGCCCGGGAGACCGCAAGCGTAGCAAATCGGCCGGTTATCAGCCGTGCGCCAAGGGTTGTGAGCAGCCAGCGCTGGGTGGAATCGAGGAGCAACAGGCGGAGGCACTGGGGCGGGAACATAGGCCAAGGCCTGCAGCTGCAATGGGCGTGCAACGACTTCGGCATATGTGAGAGGCCCAGGCATAGGGGCAGGAGGCATCGCAACGGTTGCACTGTAGCTCAAAGGTGCAGCAACGGGAGCGGGCTACATCTTGAGAAGGTTGACTTGAGGAGCTACGGGAACCGGCTGCCGACGAGCTGGAAGTGCATCGGCTACCTCCTGGGCGATGGTGTGCCGCAACTCAGGAGTCAGGACCGGGGGCGAAGAGTGTGTGCCTGAGAGGAGCGAAAGCTGCCGGACCACCTCATCCCGAACGAAGTCTTTGATTTGACCCAACAGGTCACTGTTGACGGCCAGGCCGGTTATGGACTCACTAGGCACGACGAGTGAGCGACGAGCGCCAAGGCATAGCTTGCACAACTCATCATAGCCTTGGCAGAGGTTGTACATGGAAGCGACGGTAGTTGGACTTTTCGCCACCAGCATGTGGAAGCGTCGTCAATTCCCTTCATAATATGCTTGATCCTGTCGGCCTCAGGCATAGACGGGTCGACACATTTGCAGAGATCGACCACATCTTCGACGCAGGTGGTGAAGCTCTCAATCACCCGCATGCTGAGCCCGAACGCGCAAACATTGCTCAGCGCGTAGTTTCCGTACTGCGGGACGGCCAAAAACTTCTGCAAACGTCTTGAAATTAGCCCATGTTGGAATATCAGCCTCGCAGTTCCGAAACCAGAGGTTGGCGACGTCGTTCAGATAGAATATGACGTCGTTGAGCTTCATGCGGTTGTCCCAGTTGTTAAGGCGGCTCACCCGCTCGTACGAGACCAGCCAGTCTTACTTCAACATCTTGATCTCAGTGCCCGTTGAAGATGACGGGGTCTCACTGCCGGATGGCACCGGAGCAGATGATGGGTGAGCCCACCTGCACGGCTTGGTGGTTGGCTTCGGGCTGAGCGGGCATAGTGGGGGTCGGTAGCGTGCGGTTGCAGAGGTCCAGAGTGGTACGAGGACGGGAAACCGAACCTCCACCAAGTGAAGAGCAATTTATAGTAGAGCTGAAAGGGCTGGCGGTGTAACCGTTGCAAAAACTGACCCAGCAGCGGCGGCGCCAGAATGGACTTTCAGAGCAAGCTCGAGCTCTCCAACGCGCGCGGCAGCCGGCCGCCGAGGCCGGCCGAACCTCTTCGTCGTCGTTGATGGTGGCGCACTATCGTCTTCTTCACTGCACTGGCTTTATTACCCCATTTACTCACAAGTGAATGCAGTGTGGTTTAGCCATCTTTTCATGGTGCTATTCACTGGTTTGGTTTGGTTTATGGTGGTTTAACGTCCCAAAGCAACTCAGGCTATGAGGGATGCCGTAGTGAAGGGCTCCAGAAATTTCGACCACCTGTGGTTCTTGAATATGCACTGACCACGCACGCCGCACGGGCTTCAAGAATTTCGCCTCCGTAGAAATTCGACCGCTGCGGGCCGGGATCGAACCCACGTCTTTCGGGTCAGCAGCCGAGCGCCATAACCACTGGGCCACCGCGGCGGCGATGCTATTCGCTGCCCTGATGACTCTCGCCTCCCTCGTGACTCTTTACAAGTACATCAAGAGCCTAAAAAGGCTCTACCATGATGCAGTGACAACTCTGGTAAGATCTCGAATCAGAGTGCACACAAGAATCAGAGTGCACATAAGAAAGAACTGCAAAACTAGTGTAACTAGTCAACACACAACCTACTGCAGCAAACTTTATGTCACGCTAAAACCTAGACCTCAATTTATTTTCATTAGGCTGCATAAAGCAGTATTGTTACTCTTTTCATTGTGCACAAAATTAGGTACTATCGCGATCAAAATATTACGGGATGCATATTCTCAGAAAAAAATTCATTGCAGCTCTACCTCGTTACCCAGTTGCGCAGTCTTGTTACCAGCGGAAACATGCATGTCCCTTCACACCTTGTGACACATTTCAAGCCACTAGATTACGCGACTGCACTAAAATAAAAATTTTCTCCGCACACTCACGTCCCATAAACTAATGATTGCAATAGTACATACTAAATTAATCTGAGCTTCAGCAAACACCACACAAATTTCTTTTCAGCGCAAGTGTTGTTTGAAAAACGTATGCACTGCATGTGCTTCTATATTGGAAAACATTACTGCTGCCATACCTCCATAGATAGAAAATGACTGGTCATAAAAGAAACGCCTTTTCAGTAGGTCCTCCATCCGTATCCTGTCAAAGCCAACCTCTGGAGGAGCAAGCTGGAGTTCCTGCGTGAACAAAAACTTCTTTAACATCCCAAGGTAACATGTACAGACATGAGCGCGCTTGTCTACAGCACTCAAGTGCTGTGCCGGGAGCGAATGAAGTGAAATCTTAATGCAGCTGCTTTGCTAGGGGCAAGCTGCTTGTGACTGCATGGTCTGTACGTCTACCCGGCTACGTGCAAGCACAAGTATTATCTGGGAAACGAAGAGCCAGCTTTAAAATTTTGCTTCCCTTCACAATTTTATTTGTGGGGGCCAGCTTGAATATTGGGACCTAAGAAGACACACAGAACACATTGCTGACTTTCAACTCTAATGAAAAAAAAAATGCGAATAGGAGTGGAATATATACACAGTGGGCAAAGATAGGGGGACGAGGAAGAGAGGACTATAAGCATGATGAAAAGGAAAGCAACAGAGAAAGAGTGTGGATGATAACACAGAAGTGGGTGATAAACAAAAAACATTAGGCTACTTCAATTTTCAGTCGCAAAGGTGCTAACCAAACACTGACAGATAACAAAAACGTCTGAAAAACAAAGCTAAAACTAAAAACCTAGTGTGATTCCATTGTGGGGGCCAGCTTGAACATGTTCACGTATGAACAATGTTCAAGCTGACCCCACAAATGGAATCACTCTCTGTCGCTATTTCGGTAGCACCTTTGCGACTGCGATGAGACGTAGCCTCAGGTTTCTGTTTATCACTGGTTTCCGTGTTCCCGTCTAGGTGACCTTACTCAACCAGGACGTTCAAGCTGACCCCCACAAGTGCAATCACACTAAACCTGTAAAAATGCCATTCTGCTCTATACAAGTGTGCTCACCTCTTTACGAGCACTTTCACGTTCGCAAACGCACAGACGCCAACGCTATCGCAGAGTTCTCATGAAATGTACGTGTCCGGCCTGAATACCTGTCTATAAAAGTTTCCACAAAATCATTAAATTTGAGGAACAACATTTCGGAGCAGTCTGCAGACTCCCAATTAACTACCTATGGCAAATATGAAGAGCGCCCCGCAATAGAGAAGAAAGAGTGGCGGTTTCGGGACAGGATGATGAAACTGTGTCACGCAACAGCTGTCAAACGCACAATATGGTTACACCAACATGTTACAAGCACGCTGTTCACTCAGCGCTAAAGATACCAGCATAAGTAAGAAGATGAAGGGAGAAAAAAAAAACGACAAGCCGCCGTACCTTGTCCTCCAGGATTTTTTTTCGAGCCTTTAGTTCATTAACAGCTTTCTTGACGTCCAGCTCCGGCGCTCCGCTTTCTTTGAGCTTCCGGACCAAGTCGCCCTGCGATGAATGGAAAGAGCGAGAAACAGCGAAAAATTCTTTGTCAGTTGACCATTGCGACGAACGGTCACTAATTACTCGAACTGAGGTAAAAGAGACGCAGTCACCTGCTCTTTGACGGCATTTCTGAGAGGTTCGAGGACCTGACAAACCTCCGGCGTGGCCATCTTCTGAGCAGCGACCAACCTCCTCAGACGAACTTTCTTTGAACCCCAATTGGGAGGGAGTTTGCAGCACACGTGGCACCTGGAGAAGCGGCGAGCAAGCGGCCAAGGCGACCTCCAGGCGGTAGTACCTACGGTTCCTAAAATATAGGCGAAAGTCCCAACGATCATTCGCCTCGGACTCGTTTCGCCTCGCACATGTCCACTCGCTCAACCGGCACTTGATAAAAGTAAAAATACAAACAAAACAAGACAGTCAATCAACTAGACATCAACCACGACAGGTGGAAGTTAGAGACATTGAAGCCTTTTTTGCGCGCCGCCATGTTTGTATCAATAAAGAAGCAAGTTATTACAAACTTAACGTAATTTCATAATAATTTTAAAATTGGCAAAAATTTTATTTTATTTATTCAGTATTAGTTGCTTAACTTTTTTGCGCACAAAAAAGTTCAATTATTTGTGTAGCATTCGCAAATGTCGCTATTATGCCAATACACATAGCTTTACTTCTACAATTTTCTTTTGTTATTTCTCTTGTGGAAAGATTTAAAATGGATAAATGATAATAGCATCATTCTTTGTGTGGGGCGGCAGCTTGCGTCACCTAGCCTATAATTTCTCCCTCGTTAAATTAATAATAATAATTGGTTTTTGGCGAAAGGAAATGGCGCAGTATCTGTCTCATATATCGTTGGACACCTGAACCGCGCCGTAAGGGAAGGAATAAAGGAGGGAGTGAAAGAAGACAGGAAGAAATAGGCGCCGTAGTGGAGGGCTCCGGAATAATTTCGACCACCTGGGGATCTTTAACGTGCGCTGACATCGAACAGCACACGGGCGCCTTAGCGTTTTTCCTCCATAAAAACGCAGCCCTATTTCGCTTTTAACATGTGTAGTTGACTATCTTTTACTCTCAAATTCACTCCTTCCTTGACCTCCTGTTATAATCTGTTTTAAGGTGGTTTTCAGCATTAGTTTTCAGTTTCGTTTACAAGGTGATGAGCTGTGAACAAATAAAGAAAAATTTATCTCTGGCGTTTGAGCTTGAATTAGCTCTCGAACACAACAAGTGACGATATATATATATATATATATATATATATATATATATATATATATATATATATATATATATATATATATATATATATATATATATATATATATATATAATATATATATATATATATATATATATATATATGATTCAAAAGTATTTTCTTTACTATAGTAAACATTTTCTAACCAAGCCAAGTATATTAGCATTACAAGTGTTATTGATACATTTAAGCCGTTTCAGCATTTTCACAGGATATCAAACACATCCGTAAGATGACGCTGCGTTCACGCGCGAGTTTTGATTTTGCGCGACGCGTGTGAGTACCGCCACAAGAGGCAGTGCAGCGTTATCGCTCGCATTCTGTACTTTTGCAAACAAGCAGTGCGCCAACTCGTCAGAAAATTCTACTAATATCATTTACGGAGTTAAACTGTCCACACTACCGACTGTTGCGTAGTGCAGAAAAAAATCAAAAAAGAAAAAAAATCCTGGCCTAACTGCCCGCTTGTTCGGGCTCAAATTTCGCACAAAGGTGGCATTTGGAGTTCAGCTTTGCTTCATATTGCGTTTAGGTTGGGTACTTGGTTAATTCGGTCAGGATTCATCGAAACACTACGTCGTCTGCAGTGACGATGGACCAAAAGAGCACGCTTTCACTGCAGTGGTACCAGTAGCGCCATCTGCGCCCAACATAGGAACGAGCGCTCTTCCGTTCCGTTGAGGGCAACGGGGAGAAAGCGTTTGCGCGGTTGTTTTGAAAGTCCTTTCTTGACTACTGTTCATTCGTTCATCAAAATTAGGAGCAGCAAGCATTGTTTGCGCGCTACTGCCCCAGTCCCCACACCTTGCGTTTCTACCGTTTCTCCAATGTGTTTCTCCGCAGCCTCCCAACACGGTTGCGTGCTCATTCGTCCGGAGGGCGCGTGATGGCGCTATCGGCATCATTGCTATGAAAGCTTCGAAGCTTTCGAAGAGCTGGAAGAGGCACAGCTAGAGACGCAAAAGGAAAGGCTGGTGCAAACAAGTAGCGGCAGAAGAACCCTAGAAAAGTTGGGGTACAACTTAGAAAAAATACTAGAAAAGGAAGCAGACATCCCCGACAACATCAGAGCCCTATCAAATTCTGCTCACTCCCTAAAAACATGGACCCAAACCTACACCCGGCTAGGAGGAAGGCGAGAGCAAAATACATCGAAGAGAAACTGGCGGTCAAAGAAAATGCAGTGTATGCGGACGCGTCCAGATATAGAGGAAGAGACGTGAGAATGGCAGCGGTAGCACTCAACTGGCAGGGCGCAGAATTTGCTAGCGCATCCACCTACCTCACCAGATGGGAGGACTGTGAGACTCTGCTACGCTCTGAGGACTGGGTCCGGCAGATGACCTCCACGAACCGGGCTGCCGACGTCATGGACCATAGGAACATGAACGTATTAGTGTAGTTAGGTCGTGCGGGGGCCTATGGGCCTGTGTGCCCCAAAATCCTCTGTCAAAATAAGTTTTCACCACCACCACCCAATCAACACCGGGCGATTCCAGCGCCTAGACTTCGATCAGAAAACTTTGCCAGTAATGGGTGGTGAAGTACTCCAGTGCTAGTCGCCGCAGCGTGCTGCACTGTCTTCACTAGTTCACTGTACTTCGTCTGCGAGTACAGTTCAATGCCAGGTTATTTAACGAGAGGACAAGCGCCTCTGTCAAGCCCCGAGCCTTTAGCTCCTGCTCAAATTTCGAACATAGGTGGCATCTGGCGGTAAGTTTAGTTTCATACTAACGTTTATTCGGGTACTTGTTCGAATCGGTGAGAATTAATCGAAAGTCCGCATCAGGTTCGCAACAAATGTACCAGTAGCTCCAGCTGTTGTCGGCGGTAGGATGACAAAAGCAGATGAACCGTGAACGCGAGACGCGAAACGAAAAGAAGGGTCATAGTGACGGGTTCTGGAATATTTTCGAACACCTACCAACAGACTTCCGGACTAGGAACCCCTACCATGTCAACTGCTTGCTCCATAGACGTGTCAATAAAACATTTTCACCACCACCATTACGAAATTTTACGCCCTGTAAAAAGACTTTTTTTCTAGTACTACGTCAAGAGAGAGTATACCGAAATCAAGAGATGAACGGGCGATGTCAGTGCACGTTTAAGATTTCCAGGTGGTCGAAATTATTCGGCCACAGGAGCATAGAATGGCGCCTGTGTGCTGCGCGATGTCAGTGCGCGTTGAAGATGCCCAGGTAAATAGATTTTTAGGAAACGAAATGGCGCAGTAATAGTCTCACATATCGGTGGACACCCAAACCGCGCCTTAAGGAAAGAGATGAAGGTGGGAGTGAAAGAAGAAAGAGGTGCCGGAAGGCTCCGGAATAATTTCGACCGCCTGGGGATCTTTAACGTGCACTGACATCGCACAGCACACGGGCGCCTTTTGCGTTTCGCCTCCATCGAAACGCGGCCGCCGCGGCAATGTTACGGCGCTACGCAGTGCTACGCCAAAGAGAACGCTTTTGTAGCTCAGAAAGCCTATTCGTAAAAAGTGCTAACAGCTTTAAGTGAAACACCCTGTATAATATAGGCAAACATGTTGAAATGGCAGTGCGTATTAAAAGAGGTCGGAAGGAAAAACTGAATCGCACATGCGTGTCAGTTGCTAGGAACATTCAGTTCATCGTGCGAGTAAGCTTCCTACAGGCGCAACTTTACTCGGACAGATATGGCGGGTGCGGCTACACACGGCGGCTATTATTGGCAAGCAAGCGCCAGACCGGTCGGCATCTTTTAATTGGCGCAGAGAAACGCATACTCAAGGTTGCGACTTCTAGTTTGCTGGTCTAGATTAAGGCGTTCCCGCGTTCTTTCTAGACTGCAGGCAAGGGCTTGCCGGCAAAGATAGCGCGCCTGTATTTGGTGCGTCAGCCTGATTGGCTTGCTTTCCTGTCAAAGTCCGGGAAGTCTGCGGGTGAGATTATACCACTCGGTGATGGATGGCGATGCAGTGGGCTTCCGCGATGAAATAAAAATTCTGAAATGCTTTTTAATAAGGTGCCCGGTCGGGAGGCAGTGCACCGGATTGAGACAACACCTGAGGTGTCGCTGCTCTCATGCGCGAATACCCTTCTCTGAACCAACGCCACTCTTCCTTCTCCCGGCGGTATAATGCAGCCAACAGCGCAGATGAGTCCGCTTCCCACTCTCCGCCTGCGGAAGGAACAAAAATTCGGCAGAGACACTTAAGTCTTGCTTACGTGTGAGAATGCGAAAGCATTACATGCAGAACTGCACAAGATAGATGAAGAGATTAGTGTTCCGCACGCTTCCGATGCTTCCGTGTCCAGCGACTGCATGCGAAGCCAGCGCGAGGCCCATTTATATCTTGATTGCACTGCGTCGCCACCTGGAGTCCCGGTGCACAACGAAACTCCGTGCCGCGTCAAAAGATGTTCTGTTATCGTCTGAATTTCGTGGCATAGACGGCGGACGCGGCTTTTGTGCTAATGGCACATATAATGCTTCCGCATTAAAAACTATGGGGACGCTTAAGCCGACTTAAGAGTGGAATTCGGTAGCATTGAATCTCACATTTGTCGCAGCTTCTTTTGCAACTTCTGTGTGCGTTTGCGTCAGTTTCTTTGCAAAATGCGGTCCATCAACCGCCATATTCGGACTGCTATAGCTGCAGCAGCAAGTATTCGCCATGCTGGGACGATGCCGACGTTTGCAAATATCCCATTTTAATGCGATAGACTGCTCACAACCCAGTGGGCAGGTTGTGATGACGTCACACTGTCCCGTGACCTCTTTCGGCAGAATAATTAATTTAATTACCACCTGCCATGGTGAATAGGTAACTCGCGATCGGTGGCGAGGTTGCCATTTGCCATGGTGGGCAGGTTATGATCACGTCATAATGTTTTGTGACCTCCCTCGATCAGTCAGGGTGGTCCATAACGGCAGGTTGTGATGTCTCACAAGGTCACGTGACCTCTCTTGACCAATCAGCGAATTTCGTCTCGGACATCGGCAGGGTTTTGGTGTGACGACAACTCTAATGCTATCGCATTAAAATAAAATTCAGGCTACGTCACTTCTTTCCATAATAGGAAGCTAATGATTATATGAGATCTAATTACCATTCAAATAATTCTCGCGCATTAAAGTGCGCTCGTTTGGAACGGAGGCCTTCGTTTCTTCATTGTGCGGTGCCTGATGTTGAAGGCTTGTTGTGTGGAGTTCGCTTCGTTAGCGCGCAATGACGTCATCATCACATGTTCATCATTAGTGACGTCGTCATTGCAATGCATCGTTAGAATTAATGCGTCATGTCGCTCATTCACTGCTATGTGACCCAATAATTGTCAATTAGTTATTGTGCCTATTTCTGATCGGTCGACCGCGTGTCGGAAATAATCGGGGGCTGTGTAAAAATGCTCGTATCATGGTAATTTGCGGTTCTAGTGATTGATGATTGGTGTGTGATACACGATGACGAGTTAATGAAATCAATGTAATTAACTGATTAATTAAAGAAATGAAAAAAGAGAAAATATGGAAAAAGGGGTTCAAAGGTGTCAAAATGCTCAGAATGAAAAGTCAATCCTTGATTGTGCTAATTAAGAAAATTTAGTTTGTAATTGATCAATTAATTTAAACGACTGAAAAAAAAAGAAAAATGCTTTCAAAGATGTCAAACTGCTCAGAATGGAAAGCCAAATTTGCTGATGCTAAGTATCGGTGTATATCGTCGTCCTAATAAAATCTTGTAAAAAAATTCTGAAGAGTCGCATCAGCATCAGATGACGCAACAAACGGCGTGCGCTATCACGTCAACTCATAAGCGCAGCATAGGAGTCCTCCAACGTTTTTGAATCGCTTATATCTGACCACGACCCCCTTTCACACACATGACTCATGTGACTTCCTTACACGACATAACTCCCTTTACAGCAGACGCTGAATTTTATGGCAACATTCCTTGAACATAAGTGGTATTAATGTGAAATTTTGTTTCGTGAGCGACTGGCCCCTGAATTTCTAAAATTATTCAGTCAGCGATCGGACCTCAAAGCAGGAACACAAGGTTACTGCGGTCTTGCCCATCTGCTGGAAGCAACAGCTTTCTGAGCAGAAAACTAAAATAACGCCCCAGAAGTAACGTTCATCAAGCGGTGTTCACTTTCGTTCATGTCATGTAAAATCCTTGTTTCGACAGTTGTTCATGGCGCTATTATGACCTGACAATGCTTACATGCAGGGCAGTTGACTTGCAGTTTGAAGCGTGGGGACCTTGCGGAACTCTGAACACAGAGTACACAGGACTTGGACACAGGAACCGATCGAGTTCGAGACACGAATACATATGTGTCACAGGAATGCAGCACACGTCGCTCAAGTGTTCGTGTCTCGTTGTGTTCTTCCGTCCAAGAACTTTGTCTTCTGTGCCTCGCAAGGTCTTCAAGCATGACCGTCAAAGGGACACTGAGGGCAACGCCATCTACTTTCTGTTCTTTTCAGGCTTTTTCTGGCTATGCTGTTTGTTAGGCAGCCAAAGACTTATTTGTCGCTAGAAAAATAAATCAACTTAAAGCTAGAATTCTTTTTTTCATTCGATTCAAACTTGCGAAGGCACGACAGAAAAGGATGATGGAAACCACGTTGGCTAGTGAATGGTGTTGTATCCTATAGCCAGATACAAGTCAAGAAAAAAGCGGCTCTTCCCTGTCAAAGGGCCCACTTCCAGCCAATGGCGTCGGTCGATTCTCATGAGCCTGTTAGCGTGACCATGCAGGGAATGGGAGATGAAAGGGGATAGTCCGCTCCCTGCATTATCCTGGTGTTCACGCTGGCAGGTTCGCGAAAATCGACCGCCGCCATTGGCTGGAAGTGGGCCCTTTGACAAGGAAACAGCCGCTTTTTTCTTGACTTGTATCTGACTATAGCATCAGCGATCCGCAAGGAAAAACTGCCTTCACGTCATTGCAGTTTGCTTGCAAAAGTGACTGCTTGTGGCGACATCTGTATTTTATTTTTGGACCTTTGCTAGCGTGTATAAGAGCTCTGGTGCTAGTGAAAGTAGCCTCTTCGTCGTTAGCATGCGGTAATATATCGACAGAGGCCAACAAGAGTCCCTTTAAGACCACGCCACCCGCATTTAAGTTCGTGCTACTGTGTCCTTTATTCCGCTTTTCTTGTCCAGACCGTTGAACTATCGGACTAGGAAGCCATTTTTTTTTTCTTGCCCTATTGGGAAATGCTTTGTGCTCGTGAAAAGCTTCGGACACCTTCACCAGCCGGAAACGCGCCAGCCGAAACAAGTTTGCGGCTGAAGCGCATCTTCTTTAGCCGAGATTCGAACGGCGCCGACGGAGAACCGCATGCATACAAATGTGCGCGTTGAATAACAGGAAGCATGAGCAAGCCTTACGAGAACTGGACCGCGTACAACACAAGCTATAGGGAACCGCTCATAGGCGTTGCACGAAAGTTTTCTGTAACGTTTGAACACAATGAAATGGCATTTAGGTATTTCATTCTTTCAATTATTCTCGTTTTGTCTGCTTGGTTTATTGGGTTCGGTTCGGCGCACGTTGCCAATTCAATCGCACGTTTCAGCTCCACCTATAGAGTCAGCCTTCTAATGCTTTCGTGATGTGCTGTATAATGTATATTCATGGACAAGATGATGCTAAAGTGAGTCATAAAAGCTATCATGTCCAACATTCTTGGACAAAAATTTTGAATATTCTAAAATTGTAAGGTACTGTTATGGAAATATTGAAGGTAATGGTCCATTCTTCCGACGTGTAGCAAAAAAACCGTTCTTTTAAAAGTTTTTTCATTGCTCGCACCGAGCATAGTAAAGATTGCTACAGAAAGCCAACGGGGAACACTTTTGACGATAGAAAAAACGTTAATAGCTGAAAAATGCAAGCCTGCCGACGGGAGATCGGCGGATATATTGATTGTTATAGCGAAATCTTACAATTTATGAAACAATTGCGTTCATAAACTCTTTCCCGTTCAAAAATGTTTTTGTCCAGAATTGTTGGGTACAGCTTCTTGTGTGTTTTTGAGCGCTATTGCACGATATATTGACAGATATATTTACAGAGAGAGTGGGTGAGGGAACAAACGCGGGCTAATGACATCCTAGTCGAAATCAAGAGGAAGAAATGGGCTTGGGCAGGGCATGTATGCGAAGGCAAGATAACCGCTGGTCCTTAAGGTAACGGAGTGGATTCCAGAGAAGGCAGGCGTAGCAGGGAGCGGCAGAAGGTTAGGCGGGCGGATGAGATTAGGAAGTTTGCAGGCATAGGGTGGGCGCAGCTGGCAAAGGACAGGGCTAATTGGAGAGACATGGGAGAGGCCTTTGTCCTGCAGTGGGTGTAGTCAGGCTGATGATGATGATGATATTTACAGAGAACTACGAAGGCGCTGATTGTGCTGGGATTATTAGACGTCGTCAGCCATACACCTTCCAAATCCGACAACGTGGAAATAATAAATACGGTACTATGAAAAATATTTCCGGACACTAAAAGACATTATCGCGCGAATTCAACACCTTGCAATGCACATAGTGGCGAGCTCATGTGTCTTCTCGGGGTAATCGTAGAAATGCTAACTAAATTTCCGATCGCGATCTAACATTCGAAGGCCGCTGTATAAGAGGTGAGCTGGACGGACCCAGTAACTCGATCGCCCACGGCAAGCAGCCGGGTGACTGGAAAAACTGCTGACGTCAATATCTCAGCGCCGCGCTATAGTCTAAAGAAAAGACAAAACGAAACAACGTTGTGGGCGACAGGAGCTCGGCGACGTATAAATAGCGGTCTCAGTCGGAGGCCCACACCGGTCGCTCCAGTTTTTCTCCAGTCGTCCTCCGCATTAATGAGGTGCGCCTTTCGACGCCGCAGATAAGCGACGCTCGATTTCAAGGCTCGCCCACAGCCGAGGAGCCGGCTATGCTTGACGGGGGAGGCGCTGCGCTATAGCGGCTAGACGACTGTTCCGTAGCGGCGGCCGGAAGCGGTCGCACGCCGCCGCCGCTCAGCCCGGCTCGCGCCACGCGGCGCTTGGGAGTCGAGGAGATAGCGCAAACAAAGGATATGCGAGCAGCAGGGCGCGCAGGCGCCAAGGCTGCGAGCCTTATAAGCCGGTCGACGATGTGCCGCGACTTTACGGAAATGCTTCGGGGTGAAGAGAGAGCTGGCATCTGCGCTCGTCCTAGATCGACATCTATGCCGCTGAGGTGAAAAAAAAAAAGAAAGAATTGCATTCGTTACAATAGCAAAAGAATGCGTGCGTGATTAAATCTCACAAAAGCTTTAATCTGAAAAGGGCGTAGCCTTTTGGTGGTGCCGTAGGCACCGTTTCTTTTCGTCGCACAATCACGAGACATTTCTATGCAAACGAGGGAGTGAGAGTCTTGGCTGTTGTGTCATTCGCAATTGCTGTTACTGGGTCAAGCGTCTGGGCGCGCGCCAGCGCGAACAGAACAAGCTTGACAGACATCGCGCACTTCTGAAATGTGAGCGCAAATGCACATAGTAAATCTCCGCTTTGGAACTGTGCAGTCCGGCGCTCCAGAACCGTCGCAACTAGTTTTATAAGGCCAGAGAAAGGAACAGATGACATCGTGCCTTAGGGGGCTTTTAGCATCCACGACCAACGGTGCAATTTCTGACACTGTTATCACCTTTTGTCTCGGGGCGTACGATAGGCAAGCCGCTCAGAGGGGCTTGCTATTTCGACTGTGGATACCTCTGAGACGTTGCAAGAGGTAATGAGATGCGCTTGACTCATGGACTGCATCGATGGTGCACTGTTCTCGGGATGGTGCTCCTTAATTCGCGCACTCATCTCATCTCCGCAATTCATTTCGCTCGGACGGGCATCTCCCAGAACTTGCGGAGTGTATCATTCTTTTCTGACGCATGCATTGATTCACCTCCCAAGGCCCGAACAGAAGTGCACTCTACAGCACCCGCGGCTGACTCCTGATCAAGTGATTGCATGCTGATTGGTGTGGAAGGCGCTTGAGCTATGCCGCTGAGAGCACGATTCAAACACGTAAGCGCTCGCGACCATTTGGAATGGTGGCCGGTCGCGGTTGCTTATGTATGCCCGGGGAAGCATAGTCTAGGCGTCATCGTTACTAAGCGCCAGACGTACAGCAAAATATATTCCCTAGAGCGAGTAGGTTTGCTTACTTGTTTGTTTGTTTGTTTGTTTGTTTGTTTGTTTGTTTGTTTGTTGGGGGCGTTTCTTGAGCTCGGTACGCGAGATTAACTCGGTGCGCTTCCCTGTCCGGTCGGAGCAGCAGAGAGAAGAAAAGAAAGGATTTCATTCCCAACTCCGGGAAAAGTGTTGCGGCTGGAAACACTGCACAGGGCAAACAAAAAGGCAATCCTAGCTACTCAGGTCAGCGGCGTATTGGAGTCGCGGTGCTTTGTCGTATGTGATCAAGTTATAGCGGCCAACGACCTGATCCTAATCGGTCTTAAGGACCCCACCAATGACCACGCGTAAATCGCCACCATGTGCGTAGAGACGTCCGGTTTGCATCGTGAGCCGCACCAGATACCTCTCACGATGAAATGCCTCTTCAGAGAGCCCGACGTGATCGGAGGTCAGTGGAGATGCGCTACAGACTAGCGGCTTTTCTGAAGGATGCAAACAACTGTGTGCAGCACTTATTCGCTGCAACAGGCACGTCGCTATGCGGTTCTCATCAAATTGACCCCGCATAGATATATGTTCATTTCCGACTTTCCTCAGCACTGGAGAGGCGCTGCATTTCTCTGGAGCCGGCTATACGGTTGTCTCGTGCGGTAAAATCCGCTCGCGTTCCTTTTTTAGACCGAAGCGGTGGCCTAGTGGTTTGAGCATCCGCCTCGCATTCAGGAGGTGCTAGGTTCGGTACCCAGTGCCACCGGGTACCCACCGGTTTTCTAATGGGTACAAGATTTCGTCTTCCTGGTGCTCGGCTTTTCTTTGGTGAAATGCTTGCGAAAAAGGTTTTAGACCAAACCGTTACGTGGGTTCTGCCACACGAGACGGCGGATTTAAATTGTTTGACGGCAGAACGAATCACTGACCCGTCAACGCAACGGTTTGGTCGAAGAATCTTTTCACAAGCATTCACCCCATAAAAGCCGAACACCAGGCTGGCGGAAATCTTTTACCGACCAGAAAACCGGTGGGCACCCGGTGGCACTGGGAATCGAACCCAGAACCTCCCGAATATGTGAGGTGGATTCTCTACCGCAAGGCCACCGCTTCTGTTAAAAAAAAATGGTCACAGGTCAGCCTCTCCACGCAAGGAAGATGGAAGTTGTTTTACGGCGGAACGAACCACTCAGATTCTTAGGCCACATTGTGAGCCAAGCAGGTGTTAAGCTAGATCTAGTAGTAGTAGTAGTAGTAGTAGTAGTGGTAGTATAGTAGTAGTATTAGTAGTAGTAGTAGTAGTAGTAGTAGAAGAAGAACAGCTTTATTCATCGGAAAGTGTGAGGAAGGGAACGCGGGATATTTGGATGAAGTTCATGGTGGGCCCTCTTCCAGACTGGACGTCAGGTGGTCCCACAGCACAGCCTTGCAGCGACCTCTTCGTCCTTGCCTGTCGCACAGAGTTGTACCTCCGGGTGCGAGCTGGACAACGGAGTCTCCGACTGTTCTAGGTTGGAGAGTCGCAAATGCTCCACGGGACATTGAAAAGGAATGTTCTTGAGAGTGGCTTTGGGTGCCACGCACTTAACGCAGTCCGGTCAGAATTCGTCCGTGGCGAATTTGGAATAAATGTACGGATTAACAAAGGTTCCTGTTTGCAACTGCCGCCAGATCCAGAAAAACAAACATCGGTCATTGCCCACTTCCCGCGCCCCCAGAGATCTGAGGCAACTCCGCCGATTCCGCAGGTTATGCGCTTATTAAAGGCCGCAGCCCTAACCACTCGCCGAGCCGCTGAACCGCTAAACGTAAGAATGGCGTTCCTTTCACGGAGGACGCACCTCAAGCCGATGCGTTTTCTAAGCTACAACGCTTGCTCCGCTCTCCGCCTGTGCTTGCCGACTCAGACGACGGCGCTGACAGTGAAATTCACACAGACGCAAGTAAGATGCACGAGCATAGGCGCCGTCCTTGTTCACACGCACCGCGCTCGTCAAGTCGTTGAATCCGCCAGCTGCTATCTGTAAAAGGCAAAGGCGAATTACTCGGCCACCGACAAAGAATGCCCTACCATTGTGTGGGCGACTACCAATTTCCGCCCGTACCTCTTTGGCAGGCCCTTCAAGGTGGTCTCTGACCACCATGCCCTGTGTTGGTTAACCTACTTGAAGTACCCTACCACCCGCCTGGCACGGTGAAGCCTCCGACTCCAAGAGTTCGATTTTGCAGTGGCGCATACAAGTCTGGACGCAAACATTCGGACGCCGACTGCTAATCGCGCGCGCCTGTCGAACCCCCGCCGAGCGACCTTGCAGACGACGACATGCTCTTGAACGCCGTTACAGCACGCAGCCTTGCACGCAGCGATCCAACAATCACCGTTGTCCTCGACTACTTTGAAGGGAAAGATGAAGTGCCTAAGCCTTTTAGACGCTCCGTGTCAGCGCTCTGCATATATACGCAATGACGTTCTCTACAAAAAGAACTGCAGCCCCACCAAAACGCAGCAACTCATCGCTGTCCCTGCTTTTCTTCGCGATGAGGTTCTTCAGGCCTGTCACGACGAGCCAGCTTCTGAGCATTGGGATGGCCCCATACCCTGTTCCGAATTCAAGAAAAATACTACTGGCGTCGTCTTTCCTCTGACGACGCACACTATATGTGAGAACTTGGAGTGACTGTCAGCGCTGCAAGACGCCTTCTCGGCACATGCCGATCCCATCGAAACCGTTCCAGCAGATAGACATGGACATGCTGCAGCCGTTCCCTGCTTACGTATCAGGTAACAAGTGGGTTATTGTGGCCACTGATTACACCACCCACAATGCTGAAACAGCCGCTCTCCCCAGTGGAACAGCTGTTGAGGTCGAACAATTTTTCGTCTAACGAATCGTTCTGGGACGTGGCGCGTCTGAAACGTTTATCACAGAGCGAGGAATTGCGTTCATGGCACTTTTTATGCAGCAGATCTTGCATAATAGTCGAACAGACCACCGTCGCGCAACAGCTTGTCACCCACAGACGAATGGGTTAACCGAGCGCTTACACAAAACGCTTGCGGACATCATGTCAATGTATGTGGACGTGGAGCCCGAACTGTGGGACGAAGTCCCGCCATACTTAACGTTCGCCAGAAACACTGCCGTTCAAGAAACAACCGGAGTGACACCGTCTTCGCTTTGTCTACGGCCATGAGGCTAGAACATTGTTTGATGCTATGCTGCCTCGCGTCGACCATGGCATCACCGACGCCGCCTCGTTCGTGCAACACGCGAAGGAAGCCCGATCACTTGCTCGCGTATACGGATCACTACCAGGCAGCGTTCCGTCGAACAGCGTTACAATCTTCGACGCCGCCACGTCGAATATACCACCAGCGACCATGTCTAGGGCTAGACTCCAGGACTGAGCTAAAAGCTCCTGCGTAGATACTTCGGGCCCTACCGAGTCGTGCGGCGCGTCGGGTATTTGAGCTATGAGGCTCTTCCAGACAGAACAGGGTAATCGTGCGCATTCTTGCGCCCTCAGGTAATAAATGTAGCCTACCTAAAGCCCTATTGCGTGAGGCAGGACCGCTGCGGTGGTACCTCTGCCCTACCGTGCCTATTTGACGCATCGAGCCGATGTTTTTTTTTTTTTCGCAAAGGGGGTAATGCCGCATACTTGCATCGAAGCCTCGAACCGACGAAGATGAAATAGTTTTGATCTCGCTCGAGCTTCTCTGTGAGCTGCCGTCTGGTTTCAACTGCCGGTTTAAATACCGGGGCCGACGTCCTGTCCCGAGATCGCACTGTTCTCGAGCCTGCGACAGTATTGACGGTGGTCGTTTCGAAGACACTGGCGTCCGTAATAGAAGCGACACAGATGAGGAGGTGGTTCCATTCTGTGCTAACCTTTGGAATAAAATAGTTATAATATAGGTGAGTTCAGCAACCGGGTACGGCCACCTTGAACATTTAACGACCACATTTAACAGCGTTAAAGGTCCCGTTCCCCAGCAAATCCACTGTCGGCGTTGTGAGCGAACAGTCACTGGCATGGCTCGGACAGGTGGTCACCACAGAGCAACCTATAGGAGGCAGGTGGGCCACCTAGGTCACCTGACCTTGCGGCTTCATAAAAACCTGCCCACCGTGGCAGGTGGCAGTTAAATTAATGATTGGTCGCTCGGGAAGAGCAACCTTGGTCGCACAAGGCCCACAGCTGGAAGCACCTATCATCGCAGGGTAGTGACGCATCGCTTAACTGCTGCACCACTGCGTCAGGAGGGCTATGAGGACTCCCACCGACCTATGAATGTAGAGTAGAGAATGACCACTTCTGCATGCATGGGAATTAACCCGTTACGCTACCGTGTCGTACCCGTAAGGCGGAGCTGTAGTGTCCAATCCAAGTTTTGGTCACTGTGGAATTAAATGTACTATGGCGGCTGGAACAGGCAGGCGCTAAGACTCGAATGAAATTGGCAAATATTAAGACATGAGCCGAGGCGTGATACTGTTAGGTGAAGAGAAAGATCAAGAACGTTGTGATTATTAGACTATTACCGAGACACTTGGAGCACGCTGTTAATTTGATAAAATAAAACGTGTAGAGCGATTTCGGATGGCGTCGACATTAGAATGAGCGTACTGACGTGTCGATTTCAAACTGATGACTCGCACTCGAGTTTTGATCGGACTAGGGAATTATAAAACATCATCAAGTTAAAATTATAGTGGAAGCAATAGAAAAATACAGCAATAGAAAAATTTTCTGCCTCTGCGTGGCGCTTCGCCATTATGCGACACTGTGTATTGTTCACTGATCTTTGTGTTAAATATGCTAGAGGAAAAAGGTGGTTCCTATAGCTTTCGGTAGCCGCTTCATGGGCGCAGCCCGTGCTGAGTATAAATACGTCCTTTTGGTTGCCTAATTAGCTTTCTGGTAATTAGAAACCTCTTAAAAAGTTGACCGCGCAGCCAATAATAATAATAATTGGTTTTTGGGGAAAGGAAATGGTGCAGTATCTGTCTCATATATCGTTGGACACCTGAACCGCGCCGTAAGGGAAGAGATAAAGGAGGGAGTGAAAGAAGAAAGGAAGAAGAGGTGCCGTAGTGGAGGGCTCCGGGATAATTTCGACCACCTGGCGATCTTTAACGTGCACTGACATCGCACAGCACACGGGCGCCTTAGCGTTTTTCCTCCATAAAAACGCAGCCGCCGCGGTCGGGTTCGAACCCGGGAACTCCGGATCAGTAGTCGAACGCCCTAACCACTGAGCCACCGCGACCGCGCAGCCAACAGACCGAGTTTCTTTTATTTTCATCCCCGTGCCTTATAGGGTCTTAAACATACTCATCCGAAACAGCGACCCCAAGAACGACCACAGCGTACATTTGCATATCTGAGAGACAATGACATTAGTTTTCCAGCGCCTTGCAACCTCCCGCTCGCGAAAAAAATAAGGCAAAAAAATTTTCCTCGAGGAAGCCGGACGAAACGACGCTCCTCTACCTCACTTGACCACTGGATGGTCTGAGAATTAGGATTCTGCATGCTCTTTCCGTCATTCTGCATTCTGCTCTCGTACGCGTTATTTCGTTCTTCCTTCGTCGCTTTATGCGTTGTAAAGAACGCCTAGACGGTGCAGCGAGGCCTAGACACGTCTCTTTTTCCTCCACGTGTCCTCCGTGTGACGAAGTTGTGTTTGTACAAACTACACTAATGACTTTCTATCAGCATGGCCCAGTTTGCAATTACAGCGAACCGCGCCACACGCTGCGGGCACCTGTCAGATTAACTGGCTCATCGCCATTCCGCAATGCCTATCGATTGACCTCGTCGGCGAGGCATATTCTCGACGGTTCCCAGGGCATGCTGCGCCTTGGGGTGCCAGCGTTGGAAGAAGAAGCGGCCGGACTGCGGGGGCAACCAAACTTGCCGGACTCGATACTGGTGCACTCAGAAAGTGCGGGCACAGGTTGCGCTCTCCTATAGCGAGCGATCGTGCATGCATATCTAGACACGTTCAGGGCCGTCAAGGCAACACTTTTCCGGCACCGCTGGGCGCCTGGGAACGACCGCGGAACGGGGTCAGGGAAAGAGCACATGCCTCGCAGCTTTACTCTCGTCTCGTCGGCTGAAGCGACCGCCGACCTGTCATCGCATTTTTGCGTGCAGAATATTGAGAGCATAAAACGGTCGATCAGGACGCGCGATGTCCTTCCTCCGTGTCCTCTGTGCAGACCATGAGAGTAAACGTCGTCCTATCTGGCTGTCGGAGGCTGAGACTGAATCTTATTCGCTGATGAATAAAGCACTTGCTGTGGTGGCACCGCAAAGACAGGCTTACAAAGGCGGGAGAGAAAGAAGTAATGACAGTCGAATGACGTCGGATAGATAGTGAGAGACATATAGGCACCCAGGAAAGACGTGAATGTTTGGCGGGAGTAGAGGCGTCAGAAGGGAGGTGTGGACCACACGGGGTGCAGCGCAGAGAGGGGGTGCAGGTTTTTTCACACTGTGTTTACTTGGTGCAGGACGGGACACATTTTTCTTGTTTCTTTTTTCTTTAGTCGTTTATTCAGTGCTTCATGACATTGCACCTATGGTGTCTCTTTTTCCTCTCCTTTCGCTATCGGCTCAGTGAGCAGTGGTGAGAGTACTCGGCGGACGAATCGTCATCGTCAGCATTTGCGGTCATGTAAATTGCTCTTTCACGCCTCGAAACACCCATGTTTCTAATGCACATGCCTCGCAGCAGCGTTAGGATTTCATCTCGGACCGCAACGTCGCATCGGGAGGAAGGAAATGCGTGACACGCCCGGGCGCACTCGATCACGGTGATACATCTGTACCGCTGGGCAGGCGCCAATATCTGCGGCCTGACACCGATTGCGGATCGCCGCTGTCGGCAATCGGACACGCCGATCCAATCGTTTTCCTCGACTAACGACGATTCGGCGGTTCGCCGAAAGCTGTTCGTGAGCGATAAGTGCGCGACGCTCATTTAGGGCGGAATCTCGGAATTCCAGGGAGCCGACGAGGCACTGACCCAGCAACGTCGAATGTGCTGCTGCAGGTCCCAGCAGATTTTCGCCGCTTCCGGAAGCGAGACACGCATACCGTCAGAGGCCGCATGTTGAAATCCTTGTGTACTCACAGCTTCCGTATAGCGGAGAGATTAGACAGCGTATTTTGCTCAATAAAACATCACACACTTTTGACAGCTGTTTCGTATTGTTTACAAGTACCACTACGGCGGTATAAAAGGTAGTTGTATCCCTAACGACTTGTTTTGTTTTGTTCGTTAAGGGTTATAAATAAGGTTGGGTCTGAGAACTTAAAAATAAACGATAAAAAGTACACCAAATTCAATTTTCTAAATTCTGTTTTAACCGAAAAGGAGGTCAGTGTGTTTGACATGCACGTCGCAAAGAAGTCGGGAAGAAGTTACGTCAGTCAATAGTGAAAACTAACAAAGAGGAAGCCAGGGAAGTGATGAGATGGTGCACCATTGGATTAAGTAGAGCAGTTGCGTTTTAAGGCATTGATCTGCAGCCTTACACACCTCTACAGTACAGGAGGCTCTATCTCATCGCCAAATGTCGTCTGCTTGCTTAGCACTCTTCACAGTTCTCACCCGCTTAGGGTAGTAACTTGGTTAAGAAGGTGTCTCCACTGTACGTAAGGCCGCTCGAAATCACGCCTAAGCGTCACGAAAAAGATTCATGCCCTGTCTTCTCGCTCAACCTGATTCAACAACCAAGTAGTTACGTGGCAACGAACCTTTTAGAAACCGACTTCCATTTGCGCTTTGGTCACCGAGTTTCTCCTTTAGTTCTTTAGCTTTTATTATTTCCTTCTGCACGCACAGCTGTGAGTGCGTTGTGGCCATTTGTGTTTTAATTACCGGTGAATCGAATGCGCTGGATGAAAAAGAGTCAAGATAACGTCTGTGTCACTTTTAACCACACATGAATACCCCATTATATTGCTGCTTGATGGCAAGCCTCTAAACACATAACAACATGACGGATGGAGAGGCATGGTTTAATGGCCGGAGGCCTAGCGCGAGCGCTCCGCCAGCGCCACTGCCCGCTTCTCCACATTCCTAGTTCGTGACATGACCCGCTGCAACAGAGTGATCTTCCCAATCGCGAAGAGGAAAGCATGACACGGTTAATGAGATGCAACAAACGACGATGGGCGTGGCAGGATGGTAACAGCGAGAAGAGGAGGAGGAGAAGGGCTTGCCAGCTCGATGAGGGAGGCGAGCGTACAATTCTCGGATGAAGCCTGGCCCACCCATCGGGACTGTTGAACCACCGGCCGCCGGAATCCAGCGGCTAGTTTGCAGGAACGGAAACGGCGCAGTAACTGTCTCACTTCTCGGTGACCCGCCGTGGTGGCTCAATGGTTAGGCACTCGAATACTGAGTCGGAGTACCCGGGTTCGAATCCGACCACGGTGGCCGAGTTTTGATGGAGGCGAAACGCAAAGGCGCCCGTATGCTGTGCGATGTCAGTGAACGTTAAAGATTCCCAGGTGGTCGAAATTACCGGAACCCTCCACCACGGCTCCTTTCTCTCTTCTTTCATTCCCACCTTCCTCCCTTCCCTTAAGGCGCGGTTCGGGTGTCCGTCGCGATGTGAGACAGTTGTAGCCCCATTATGCCGCAGTCCCCATCGAAAGGAAGATGCTCCCTGCTACATTGCGTGCGTCTGTGTCTCGTTGCAATGCACACGTGCGGTAGAAATTGACTCCGTGGGTGCGAAAGAAACTACGTGAAGGTACCGAGGGCAGCCGCAGACTGCGGAATTAAATACTGATAGCGTTCATGAGGGTATACATCGGCGACGTCGACGCAAGCGTGTGGCGTTCAGTGGGTTGTATGCTGTCGTGAAGTGTACACGTAGAAGCTTCGAGGGATCCTCAATAATCACCACTACTTCTGCGTGTAAAATTACACGTGTATTGTTCATCAAACGACGCGCCGTGCTGTTGATTATAGCGTGCTTTTTGACTAACTACGCGCTGTATGATCGCAGAGGACCCTCGTCATTGATTCTATTGTGGTGGCCGCGATACGCTCGTGATTTGCTTCCTATGGGTTGTAAGCGGAAAAGAAGCAGGTTAGGTTCTGTCCAACTAGTCTGCTGCCTGCTGTCTGTAGCTGTAGGCACGGAATTAATGCAGTCACAATGTCGGCGAACACGTGTCATCAGGTTGAACGTTTTTTTCTTTTTTCTCGCGGAAGCACGCCTACCGTTACTCCCAATTTAGCTGCACATCGCATCTGTATGCTACAGCTTCGCCGGATAGAACGAGAACATATTCATTAAAGGCACTAAAATCCGGTCTTGAGTGCCGGCGCCTCACGTCCTGCATGCATGATGAACCACATTGCGAAACCCTTTCTTTAGTAGTATTAGAACAAATTTATTCATCAGAAAGTATGAGGAAGGGAATCACGGGATATTTGGATTACATTTCGTAGTGGGCTCTCTTCCAGACTGGAAGTCAAGCTACAGCACAGCCTAAAGCGATCTATTCGGCTCTGGCCCGTAGAAAGAAGTTGTACCGCCGGGTCCGAGCTGGTCAACGCAGTCTCCCACTGCTCTATATTGAACAGTCGCACATGCTCCTGGGGTTTATGTCCTTGGGGCATTAAAGAATGTGATTGAAAGCAGTTTTGGGTGCCCCGCACTTAAAGCAGCCCGGTCTGAATTAGGCTGGGGCGAATTCAGAATAAATTACGGAGATTATCGAAATATTCCAAATTCTCCTTTAAACCCAACGCAGTAAGCGTTGATGCTGCAGAAAACTCCAACCAAAATGCTTTCTATACCGCTAGTCGATCACACAGGAAAGCTGGCCAACGGCGCCTCAATTAGAAATACTATACGCCCATCAGAAGCAAACGAATCTGCCATAGCTGTGGCTGCCGCTATAATTAATTACAAAATAATAATAAGCGACACTGAAACGGCAATACAGAGCTTTGCAAAAGGCTCCGTATGCAATACAGCATTCAAAATTCCATCCAAAGTACCACGACAAAATTTACGACCAATTTAACTGGTATGGCGTTCCAGCTTACTCCAGCAGTAAGGGAACGACGAAAAATTCAACCAATATGCCCGAGAGTCCGATGGCCGGGCGGTGGCCGATTCGGATCTCCGATCGGCCAGAGAGAGAACGGTCTCGTACCATGAAATTACTTCACCCCCCCCCCCCCCCCTGCTTTCGCTGAACGAAAGACAAATAGTAGTCTGGAGCCAATTACAAACAGGAACCTTTCCTTTAATGATATAAAATATGAGAGATGAAGGTGCATGCAGGGGTACGGCTCACCACTGAATTACGGCGTGACGCCTATTGGCGCTTTTCACGAAATTAATAATAATAATAATTGGTTTTTTGGGGAAAGGAAATGGCGCAGTATCTGTCTCATATATATTTGGACACCTGAACCGCGCCGTAAGGGAAGGGATAAAGGGGGAGTGAAAGAAAAAAGGAAGAAGTAGATGCCGTAGTTGAGGGTTCCGGAATAATTTCGACCACCTGGGGATCTTTAACGTGCACTGAAATCGCACAGCACACGGGCGCCTTAGCGTTTTTCCTCCATAAAAACGCAGCCGCCGCGGTCGGGTTCGAACCCGGGAACTCCGGATCAGTAGTCGAGCGCCCTAACCACTGAGCCACCGCGGCGGGGTTTCACGAAATCGACGCCACGCTGCTGTGGCGCCGCGAACTAGAATGTCGTTTTCCTCTTTGCGAGTGTTTTCCGTCGCATTCAGACGATTTTACCATAGTTTTCCAATAAAAGTATTTATTGTGAGCGCTTCTGTATTGATAATTGCACGCTAACGAAATAGAAGAGGAGCTGAGTGTCACTGCATCGAATTTTTAGTGTCCGCAATACACACAGACCATTGGGACAGGAAGCTGTCCCGCTGTAGTTAAACGCTTGCAGGATCGTGACGGCGCTATTCTTGTCAGGCACTAAGGCTATATTTCTAAAAAAAGATTATTTGTTTGAACTAAATCGGCATATGTAAATAAGAGGAGCAGTTTATTAACAAACATTGTTGAGCACGCATGTCTAACGGACACATTTCAAGCGCGAAGGTTTTGTGAAAGACTGCCTCTGTAGTAACACGCCTTCTTACAGCATGCGAGCACGGTGCTTTATTATCCACAGAAAAAGGGGTAGGGTGATATAATGATCTGATTCGAACTGCATTTCGTTCTGGTTCTTTTTGCACTTTATGTAGCCGCATGCAGCGGTGGCTCAGTGGACGGTGCTCAGCTGCTGACCCGAAAGACGCGGGTTCGATCCCGGCCGCGGCGGTCGAATTTCGATGGAGGCGAAATGCTAGAGGCCCGTGTACTGTGCGATGTCAGTGCCCGTTAAGGAACTCAAGGCGGTCAAAATTATCCAGAGCCCTTCACTACGGCGTCCCCCATAGCCTGAGTCGCTTTGGGATGTTAAGCACCATAAACTATAAACCATAAAGCATCTTTTTGAATTTCGTTATTTCCCTATGTCGTTGCCAGACGAGCGGATGATAAGAATCGAATAGAATCGTACGAAAAGAATTTTGCCATAGAGACTGTACATTCATTACATACCCCCATCCACTGTTTGCAAAGAAAATGGAAGCACAAGGCGCGGTCAACTGCTCCTTGTTATGAATGCGGGGAAAAGGCGACCTCGTTGTTCTCGCGTTCCACCTGTACATTATGGTTTGAAAACTATGTTCATATTTAAGATGACGTGATTCGTATCATTTTAGGCGCAAAAGAACAGACATTTATAGCGATAGTTACCGGTCACTTACTACAATTTCGTTTCTGTTTACGCAGCACGACAGTCCCTGGGATTTGCTTACCTGTAGCGCTAAAGGCAAAAAAAAAAAAAGTTCTCGTATAGTTCTGACATTAATCTTTGTACAGTCCTCATCTTTGACGTTGCTGGTTTCCAATAGTCTCAAAAGAGTCCGTCAGCTGTCTGCCGTTCCGCATTCACGCCGCATGTTTTCAAACGCCAGACAATTGCGTTTTATTTTGTCTCTCGTTTATGAGAAAAACGAAAGACTTGCTCACGCGAGATTTCCCCCTTCGGCAATAAAGAGATTCTATGTAGGCTACCACGGGTGGAGTCCTCCGTAACTCCGCTGGATGACTTGAGGCGCCCCCTTACGGTCTCGAAAACCACCAGTATCTGGAATCGCGCAGCACTCTCGAGCAAGGCAAGTTTCGAACATGTGGCCAATGGTTCGCTGCTCGCGCTGTTTCACGCCACGGACGCCGGCGAGGCGCCAGTGCGCGGCGTGCGACAGGCGGAGCTGGCGTGCCCCGAGCTCGATCGGAAAAAAAAGCGGAGGCAACCCGGGGCACGGACGTTGCGCCAAGCGCTGAAGCGCGGCCCTTGTGTACCATAACTTATGTGCCAGCGTAAGCAACGCGTCCGCGGCGCCGAGGCGCGACCATCGTTGGGCCGGTTGTCGGCAGAGTTTGTTTTTCCTGCGCGTGTGCATCCTGCGCGTAAACACAAAGAAGCATACGCCCTGCAAGGCGGGACCGGGCTCAGTGTTTTCGTTTGACGCCAGCGTATGCGGAGGGGAAGGGGATATAGCCACATGTTTCGCCGTCTCGGCTGTGGTGCGTGTCGACGGCATGCTCTTGCGGGCATGCCGCGACCAAGCCCTGCTCCGCGCGACGCGTCGAAGCAGTGGTGGTGGCGGCGATCATGCGACCACTCAACGGGCCCGTGTGAACCCGTCACTGGAAGGAGCCAACTAGACGCCTAGGCGCCGCCCAGACAAGCGCGGGCCCAATGGCGCCGTTCCTGCCGGGTCCATGCCACGGCGGTGACCTTGTCTGGGAGATTGGACGATGTTTACCCTGCACACTTGAAAAGTACAAGGCGATTAGCTGATACGAGTATGTGGGGCTCGTTAGGGTGCGGGAAAGGAGGAAAGAAGTCAACGGTCATTAAGGGGCATGGGGGAAACGAGCGCGAACTGTGTGAAAATCGTTGCTTGAGGGCGGATATCTGCGGTTTGAGAGGGGAGCGTACAGTGGACAGACAGCCCCTCGCTATAGTGAGCGAACTGGACACGTGACAACCTCATGTGGAGTATGACGACCTGGTGTGTGTGCGAGTGTTGCTCAGACCTTACGGCGCGCTGTTTTCTTCTAGTGCAGTACAATCTCGTCATAAATGTGTTTTCGAGAGCGAACAGTCTCCTTACTCGCTGCTGTCTCGTATGGCGTCCGCATGCTTAATTATTTTTACACGGCACACACACATAAAATGGACTTGTTTCGCTTCCTTCGCTTGTGTGCGTATCCATTCTCATTTTTGTCTGTGTTTGTGGAATCATTAGAACGTAATATATTGCTCTTCCAGGGGTGCATTTAACGGCAACTCTTGTATGAGGCGGTATACAGAAGTGATAAGGGCGTGCTACTGTAAACAATAAATTACCTCGTGAACAAACAAAAGAAATGGAGGAGTTTCGAAAGCAAAAATTTACTGGGCGATCAGATATCTGATGCGACAGGGTGGTGGTGGGAGCGTGCGCAGCCACCACCCTAGAGGGTGTTGGCGCAGCACCCTACACAGGGAGGGGAGGGTGCTTCTGGAGGGTAGCTGGCTTTCCCACCGCGCATTTGAGTTCACTCTCACCCTCGCTTTTTTCGCGCCACTGTTGCGTGGGCTTCTAGTTGGTGGAGGCCTTGCGGGGTGGGGAGGGGGGGGGGGGGGATGGGTTAGTGGCAGATCGTGCCTCTGTTGGGTTGAACTTGGTGGGTGGCTGTGGTGGTGCTTTTGGTGGGTGAAGGCCTCACTCGCCGAGGCCACAGACAGACGCCGGCCTTTTCGCATTGTGACACGACACTACTACTACTTTCTCAGTAAAAGCTTACTCTTTGCTGGAAGGCCGTCCATGGGTTGGATTCCAGGACGTGGAATTCTATAAGAACTCTAAACTACAGTGCACTAAATCATCAATGCGTGACATCAAAAATAAAAAAAAACGCGAATACCAAGAAGATATTCCAATTTACTAGCAAATTTCAACTATGTATGTTTTAAGAATTAGCTAAGATATACTACGGAGTAATTTCATTTCATTTCATTTTATTACCTTAAAGACCCCTCGCGGGGTATTACATAAGGGGTGGGATTAGCAGGAAAAGGCACAAAACAATACCATTAGTGATCATGAACAAAAAATGTTGTTTAGATTGTTTGCAAATGATGAAGGACAGGTGATGTCGACGATGTGCTGGGGAAGGCCGTTCCAATCCTTAGCTGCACGTGGGAAGAAGGAGGCTGAAAAAGTAACAGTTCGGGCACGTGGGCGAAAAACTTGAAGCGTGTGGCTAGTGCGATGAGAAATGTATGATGCTGGCGTGATGTAAGGGGCACGGTTAAGTGATGAGTAAAAGAACTTGTGGTACAGTGATAGCGTGGCAATGCGACGACGAACGGAAAGAGGCGATAGTGCTGATTTGGTTTTTAAGGCTGAAACACTGACGTCGTAAGAGTAAGAAGAATGAATGAACCTTGTAGCGCGGTTTTGAACGGCTTCTAGATCGTTTACGAGGTTAATATGATGCGGGTCCCATATGGCGGATGCATATTCAAGTTTAGGTCTAATGAGCGACTTGTAGGCGAGCAATTTCACGTGATGTGAGGTGAGGCGAAGGTGACGTTTAAGAAATCCCAGAGTTTTGTTAGCCGATGATATCACGTTAGTAACATGTGCATTCCATGTTAGGTCGTTAGATAATGTGACGCCTAAGTATTTGAAAGATGATACAGATTCTACGAACTCGTTAGCGATTTTGTATTGGAAGGCATGAGTCTTTTTGCGACGGGTGATGGAAAGAAGCTTGCATTTGCTAGGGTTGAGGGTCATAAGCCAATCTGCGCACCACTGTTCAATTTGGTTAAGGTCCTGCTGGAGGGCTTCATGATCAGTTATGTTTGTTACTTGGCGGTAAATTACGCAGTCGTCAGCGAACATTCGAATTTGGCAGGATACGTATTGAGGGAGATCATTAATATATCTTAAAAACAATAGGGGTGCAAGAACAGAGCCTTGTGGGACGCCGGATGTTACAGGGAGAGGGTTGGAAGACTGGTTATTTACAATGACTGACTGAAAGCGATTTCTTAAGAAGGCCTTGATCCAGTTTAGCACGTTAGGATGAATGTTTAGAATAGAAAGTTTTTGTATTAAACGTTGATGTGGAACTTTATCAAATGCTTTAGCGTAATCCAGAAAGATGGCGTCAACTTGAAGGTTAGCGTCCAGGTTAGTATGTAAGTCGTTGAGGAACATGGCTAGTTGTGTTTCGCATGAATACCCCTTGCGGAAACCGTGCTGGGATGGATGGAAGAAATTGTTAGCGTCTAAGAAGTCCATTACCTGAGAGTATATGACATGTTCCATGATCTTGCAGGGGACGCTAGTTAAAGAAATAGGACGGTAGTTCAGAGGGGAATTTTTGTCACCTGATTTGTAGAGTGGAACGACCTTCCCAACTTTCCAGTTTTCCGGAATGAGACCTGTAGAGAGTGATTGCGAAAACAATAATTCAAGATACACTGCACTGATACATTTTGTGTTTTTTAGTAGTTTAGTGTTTATCTCGTCGATGCCGGCTGACGAGGAAAGTTTCATTTTCTCGATTAAAGACGAGATGCCTGTTGAAGAAAAAGTTATTGCGTCCATCGGTGAGGAGGCATTAGTAGGAGGTATTCTTGGAGGCGGGTTGCGCTCCTGGGTGAAAATTGACGAGAACGCCGTATTGAAGATGTTAGCGCATTCTATGTCGGAGGCTTGAATACCGGATGCATGAGTGAGAGTTACTGAGTGTGATGGTGCGGGATTGATAACGCGCCAAAATTTTTTGGGGTTATCGCATAGCATGCGCGGTAGGTCGCTGTTAAAAAATGAGTGTTTAGCGTTGGTGACGGAAGTCAAGTATTCTTTTTCGGCTGAAAAGTATTTTTCCCACGCTTCGGAATTGCTTTTAAATTTGGCAGCGCGAAAAAGCCGCTTCTTTTTATTCTCCAGTCTTTTTAGTGTCTTAGAAAACCAGGGTTTAGAGCGATTTTCACGAAAAGTTATTCTAGGGATAAATTTTTGCGTTAGTTCATGAAGTTTATTTTTAAATATTAGCCAATTCTCGTTAACAGATCTCTGGTTATAACCGGCTTCGAAGAGTGGGAAAAAAATGCTCAGTTCATGATTAATGGCATTGTAGTTACCCTTGTCATACAGGGTGATTGTTTTCTTTTGTGTTTCATGGCGCTCGGTGCGGAAGGAAAAATCGGCTTGAATGACTTTATGGTCGCTAATGGGCTCTAAGTATGTAATGGATGACAAACTGTCAGGATGAGAGCTTAGTATTAAGTCTAAAATGTTGCTCGAATCGCCTGCGGTGCGTGTTGGGCTGGTTACTAGTTGGTAAAGATTAAAGTTCAAACAAACATCTAGAAAATCCCTTGATTCTGCACTGATTGGCTGTGAATGAGAACGGTTGAGCCAGTTTATTCCTGGATAATTAAAATCACCAAACAGAAGAATATGCGCGTTCGGATAAGATATCATGAGCTGGTTTAGCATATTGTTAAGTTCACGAGAAAAGTTTGGGCTAGAATGCGGAGGCCTATAACACACGCCGATTATGACTGAATGCGGTGAAGTACGGCACAAAAGCCACAGTATCTCTAAGTTAGATGGGAGACGGATGGGTGAACAAGATAATTCTGGTCCAGCAGCGATCAGCACGCCACCCCCTCGAGAATCTGTGCGGTCCTTCCGATAAACAGAAAAATTCGGCAAATCGGCAATAACTTCAGCATCAGTGATATCATTAGTAAGCCAGGTTTCAGTTAGTAACAGCATACTGCTGTTAGATGATATGACTAAGCTAGACACGCGTTCTCGTTTCGGCATAAGACTGCGAATATTAGTGTAGGTTACAGAGAACGAAAGATGATTGCTTGGTAAAGTGCGGGGACGGGTATTGATTACATTTGGGGGAGGTAACCGCTATGGTATCTCTTTAACCATCTGCGATGAGATATCGTACATGTAACGCTTAGCTCCAATGTGCAATGTCTTGTAGCGAAGTGAAAATTTAGCTTTTTTGGCTTTGGCGAATGCTACAAGGTGGCTACGCGCGGTTTGGACGGAACGAGAGAAGTCTTCGCCGATGCTATAGGATGTGTTCTTTAGTTTCCGGGCATTTGAGAGAATATTGTCTTTAGTTTTGTAGGACGTGAATTTGGTTATTATTGGGCGGCAGCGGTCGTCAGAGTGGCGTCCAAGGCGATGTGCGCGTTCTATTTCTTTAGGGTCGATTGATATGTTAAGGCGATCCTGGCAGTGACGAATGATGATTTCTTCAGCCTCAGCATATGTTTCGGCCGCATTAGTGTCTTCAAGGCCATAAAATATTAGATTATTCCGCCGCGATCGATTTTCGGCGTCGTCTAGGCGTGTTTCTAGTGCAGAGACTAAGCTGGCTGTCTGGGCGGCGTTAGTTCGGACAGTATCAAGGTCTGTTTGTAAGGTTTTTAGGGTTTGGTAGTGGTTCTCGAGATCAGTCATTCTTTCGTTCAGATTGGAGATGGTTTGGTTTGTCGTTAGTAGTTGGTTTTTTAGTTCACCCACATCAGCGATGAGTTGAGATTGACTGGCTGAAATTTTTTGCAGCTCGGCAAGAATGGCGACAGAATCAGGACCGGGGTTAGTTTCAATATCACCGGATAACAACAACAGAAGAGAACGGGCAAAATCGGCAGCGATAGCACTCAGACACTGTGGGCTTGGTAGCTGCACTAAGAAGTAGTTACTAGTTTTCTTAGCGAACAGGCTGTATTGTTCACCAACCTGCATTGTCAGGAAGAGCGGATTAGTGGTCTTTGCCATGGCACAGCCACCAAGCCCACGAAGTGTCGTTGACGGATGCAGCGGTTTTATAGCTGAAGATGATGATGTCGACTGTGATGGGGCGATCCAGGAGGCAGCGAGGGTTGGGCAGATCCGTGGCGGCGTGTCGACGGCAGCGGTGACGTTGACGCAGCCAGCCCCAAATCCGCCGCAGCCAAGATAAATTGGTAGGGATGACGAACCCGACTGCGCAGTCGTCAGGCCAGGCAGAAATGCGGCGATGATCGTGACAAGCACCTGCATTGTCAGGAAGAGCGGATTAGTGGTCTTTGCCATGGCACAGCCACCAAGCCCACGAAGTGTCGTTGACGGATGCAGCGGTTTTATAGCTGAAGATGATGATGTCGACTGTGATGGGGCGATCCAGGAGGCAGCGAGGGTTGGGCAGATCCGTGGCGGCGTGTCGACGGCAGCGGTGACGTTGACGCAGCCAGCCCCAAATCCGCCGCAGCCAAGATAAATCGGTAGGGATGACGAACCCGACTGCGCAGTCGTCAGGCCAGGCAGAAATGCGGCGATGATCGTGACAAGCACCTGCATTGTCAGGAAGAGCGGATTAGTGGTCTTTGCCATGGCACAGCCACCAAGCCCACGAAGTGTCGTTGACGGATGCAGCGGTTTTATAGCTGAAGATGATGATGTCGACTGTGATGGGGCGATCCAGGAGGCAGCGAGGGTTGGGCAGATCCGTGGCGGCGTGTCGACGGCAGCGGTGACGTTGACGCAGCCAGCCCCAAATCCGCCGCAGCCAAGATAAATCGGTAGGGATGACGAACCCGACTGCGCAGTCGTCAGGCCAGGCAGAAATGCGGCGATGATCGTGACAAGCACCTGCATTGTCAGGAAGAGCGGATTAGTGGTCTTTGCCATGGCACAGCCACCAAGCCCAACAGTATCAGAAAGAAACATCCCTTTACAATAGGCGGCGAAGCTTTGGAAGTGGTAGTATGGCAGGTAGTGACCGCAGATCCGGACCACGATAGTAATCTAACTAGGAGAATAAGAATGGGGTGGAGTGCACTTTGGCAGGTACACTAATATCATGAGTGACAGTTTGCCAGTATCCATCAGGAGGAAAGTATATTACATCTGTATCTTATAGGTACCCACGTGGAGGATAACGAGAAGGGAAGAACTTAAATTTGGGACAACGCAACGAGATATTGTAAACAAAATGACAGCCGCAACGTTAAAGGGACACTGAGGAGAGCTCCATCCAATTATTTTTCTCAGTAAATGTTGATTCTCTGGCTCTCTCTGGGCATGTTAACGTTGGTTCAGCGCCAGATACCCCGTTTAGGCTGAAGAAACTGAATTTAAAAAATTTTCCGCCGCTTGATTCAAACTCGTGACGTCCACACCAAGAAGGACTGGCTGCAGCCATTTTCAAGTGAATGGTGCTGTAGCATAGCCTCCGAGATCCGCGATTAAATTTCGGTGTTGACGCACACACTTTACTTGCGAAATCGGCCGGTGATGGCGACACCGGTATTTTTTGGCGGTGAGGGGTGATGGAGGGGGGGGGGGGGGGGCGGGTGCTTTTTTAGCATGTAAAAGCTCCGTTTTCGGTGAGAGCGATCTTATTGTTGTGAGAGCCGACTTCAATTTGCTCTCAGTGTCTTTAAGAGATAGGAAGAGACCAGACTAGGTCAGGGAACAAACGCCAGTTCGTATGACACCCTTGTCGAAACCAAGAAATGGGCATGAACATGGCATGTAGAGAGAAAGCAAGATTACCTTAAAGGTGACGTCCTGGATTTCAAGAGATGGCGAGTGCAGCAGGGAGCAGCAGGAAGTCATGTGATTGAATTAGACTCGGAAGTCGGGATAAGTGGCCGCAACTGGCACAGGGCAGGATTAACTGGAGATATGGGAGCTGGTGACGACGATGATGATGATGGCGGCAGCAATGATATTTTAGATAAGTTACAGTACGCGTCATAAGATTGAACACATAATCAGGACGTGCCTTTGTTAAAAGCTTACCCACCTAGAGGCAAAACAACGCCCCCTCGAAGTCCTCATTAGGCCTCAGGAAAATAGTTCTACCCCCCACAAAAATATCAGACGACAAAGTCTATGGAACAACATGTAAGTCCATTTTTGTTGATGTTGTGCTAAGAACATTGTAGGCACCAACTTATTTTATTAGAATGAGTTTGTCAGCTGCGTTCAAAATACAGCAGTGCCACAGTATTTAATCTCGACCGCATGGTGTTTAGACAATCGCAAATGATGTCAAACGAATACCAGCATCTAACTATCATTGGCGAAAGTATGAATATAACAAAAACGAGAGCTTATTTTCTTTTTCCGCGCTTGGTATTAGCAAACAGCGCACCCGAAAAAAAAAAAACTGGCCCGCGATTCACCTGGTTAAACTAAATGCGACTTAGGAGCGCTAGCATGTTGCCCTTATTTAGCTTTTAATAAGCTTGAAGATTGGAGTTGCACCCAGATGTTCTTGCAGTCGTTCCTCGCCTTTCCTCTCGCTATAAGCCACCTGAGCTGCTCGATGCGATTCGAGTAGTCGTTTCCTCTATTCGGCGGTCTCTGAAGCCACATGTACTCGCCTCTCTACACGTTCATCCAGCGAGTCGCGCCGCCGCGATGGCTGAGTGGTTATGGCGCTCGGCTGCTGGCCCGAAAGACGCGGGTTCGATCCCGGCCGCGGCGGTCGAATTTCGATGGAGGCGAAATTCTAGAGGCCCGTGTACTGTGCGATGTCAGCGCACGTTAAAGAACCCCAGGTGGTCGAAATTCCCGGAGCCCTTCACTACGGCGTCTCTCACAGCCTGAGTCGCTTTGGGACGTTAAAGCCTCATAAACCAAACCAAACCAAACCTCCAGCGAATTCAACGTTCGCCAGTTCTTTCCGGCTCTTCTTCGCGTTTCTCGCTCTTCATCTGTTTTCGCATCCCGTCTAGCAAGGTTATACTAGTTCACTGTAGTTATACTGTCTCCGCCGCTCTTCTGCAGCTTGCCGTCTCACTCTATCCACCGGATCCGAAGAGTCACGTTGGCGCTCTTTTCTTTTGCGTAGGTGCTCAGCTCGCCGTGCACGTTGTTAGGCTTCCGAATCTGTCGAAGAACCGGCTTCCTCAATGGTTTGCATTTTGCTGCACTGCACGTTGTTGTTGTTTGTTTGCCTCTGCACGTTCCTCCGGCGACATCTTACTCCGCCTCTTCTTTCTGGCACCTGCAATGGCACGCAACCGCGTTTCTCGCTCATCATCTTCATACCCTCTCTCAACTTGGCTGCAGCTTGCGCTGCGCCCTCCTCCCATGGGCTGCAGCTGGCGCTACGCTTCCCCGAGCTTACTCGAGTTACTTCGAGCTTCCCCTGGACATAATGGCTTACACGCTAAGTGACCTATCAGTGCTCCACCACAATAAGTAGCAGCCAATATCCAACTGTTAAATGCAAAAATAGAAAGGGGCTTATCTTAGGCTCATTGATTCGAAGCAGATCGAGGTAGAAATTAGGCTGGCACTGATATAAACCTAATAAGTGGACATAAATTCTTAATATTCTTAAAGCTAAACTCCACTAAGGAGCTAACCTTCATAAAGATTTACAGCTATATTTAAAAAGTCTCATCAGGGTGTTAAGATTGTCGGCCACACGCCTGCAAGGAGACGGGAAGACGTCGTAGGAAAGTTTCGAAAGCGTCAGGTTGCTTTGGTTGAGAGGATGGAGAGAAGGATTTGGGGAGAGGAGATGGCACGGAGGGGAAGGGGAGGTGGAATTACGCTGTGGAAGTGTTCATAAATCACCGGAGTAGGTGACACCGCAGCAGGAGTGAACATCTCTCGCATCTTTTCTTACACGAGATATACCAGGCACAAGGGCTGCCGCCCAGCGTACTAAAAGACAAAAAAAAATGTTCTTGGGCCGCTTTCAGAAAAGTGTTCGTATTTCGCCGCGCGAAGGTTACAATTTCAATGGCTGCCCTGATTCTCCATCGCGAGCGACCGACCCGTCGCGATAGCCGAGTATGCGATCACGAGTCGGGCCGCTGCTCGAAAAGTATTTCGTTAACCCAGCCTGCGAGATGTGCAAGTTATAAAATAATGTATAGAATTGCTAGTTTTGCGCAATTAGGAGTGCCTTTTTTGTGACTAGCGAACCAATTAATTAAAGATAACCCGACATTCCTCCTGCAAGAGTGTTCAATTTTGGTCTCTTCCACAAAATACTGACAGAATGAGATTTCGTAGTGCAGCGCTCAAGGCCACCAAGGAGGTCGATGCCCCACGGTGGGAGAAGTGCCCGCGCGGCGCGCCGGAGGTTTTTTTTTTTTTTTCTTGAGGGAAAAAGAAAAAAATCCAATAGCGCCAGCTGCAGCAGATGCAGAAGTATTGTCTCCGGATACAATACTCCTGCGTCTGCTAGCAGCTGGCAGCCTGGCCTTGTTCTTCATCTTCTTCCTAGTGCCCGGATGGCTAGCTCGCGGGTGAGTGCGTGCGCGCGCTCGTTATCGGTGGCTCAGTGGTTAGGGCGCTCGACTACTGATCCGGAGTTCCCGGGTTCGAACCCGACCGCGGCGGCTGCGTTTTTATGGAGGAAAAACGCTAAGGCGCCCGTGTGCTGTGCGATGTCAGTGCACGTTAAAGATCCCCAGGTGGTCGAAATTATTCCGGAGCCCTCCACTACGGCACCTCTCTCTTCCTTTCTTCTTTCACTGCCTCCCTTACCCTTCCCTTACGGCGCGGTTCAGGTGTCCAACGATATATAAGACAGATACTGCGCCATTTCCTTTCACCAAAAACCAATTATTATTATTATTATTATTATTATTATTATTATTATTATTATGCTTCGGAGGACAGTAGGCTGGAAAGCACAACATGCGGTTTGAGAATCGGTGACGACAGTGCAGATTTTAAAGTCTTCATCCTATGTATCGTATGGTGAGGGCTGTCTTTACCGTCGACCAGAATTCCGCGTTTTTTTTAAGCGAAATTTATTGCCCCAGGGCATCAATGATGGGTGAAGGTGTGATGAATGATGTAGTAGACATTAAATGAATGTAAAAAGGTTAGCTGATTTGATGAAGTTCAGTAGAGAACGATGGTACGGTCCCTGCGTCCAGGCAATGTATGAAGCAGGGTTGCTTGGTGAAAGACCTGCTACCATCAGGTGCCGGATCCTTGTAGGCTTGAGAGCTGGGCAGTCCCACAGTAAGTGATGAATGTCGGCCTCAATGTCCTCGTGTTTACATATCGGACACCCTGTCCGAGGAAACAATTCTCGGTACTGAGGCCACTTCCGAGTTAAGGCTGGTGTGAGGGCAACCCCGACCCGGATCCTTCTAAGCGCAACCTCCTCTGCACGGGTAAGACCGCGGGGAGGGTTACCGCACACGGTGGGATGAGAGCACGTGTGCGGCGCCGGAGGAGTTCCTTTCTCGATGAAAGAAGGGTCATCATCATCAGCCCTACTACACCCACTGCAGGGCAAAGGCCTCTCCCATGTCTCTCCAATTAACCCTATCCTTTGCCAGCTGCATCCACCCTTTGCCTGCAAACTTCTTAATCTCATCCGCCCATCTAACCTTCTGCCGCCCCCTGCTACGCTTACTTTCTCTTGGAACCCACTCCGTTACGCTTAAAGACCAGCGGTTATCTTGCCTTCGCATTACATGCCCTGCCCAAGCCCATTTCTTTCTCTTGATTTCGACTAGGATGTCATTAACCCGTGTTTGTTCCCTCACCCACTCTGCCCGCTTCCGATCTCTTAACGTTACACCTATCATTTTTCTTTCCATGGCTCGCTGCGTTGTCCTTAACTTAAGCTGAACTCTTTTCTTTAGCCTCCACGTTTCTGCCCCGTAGGTGAGTACCGGTAAGATTATGCTGTTGTACACTTTCCTCTTGAGGGAAATTGGTAAACTGCCACTCATGATCTGCGAAAATTTCCCATATGCGCTCCACCCCATTCTTATCCTTCTAGTTATCTCCCTCTCATGATCCGGATCAGCTGTCACTACCTGCCCTAAGTAGACGTATTCCGGCACAATTTCTAGGCTCTCGCTGGCAATTGTGAACTGTTGTTCCCTTTCTAGGCTGTTGAACATTACCTTGGTTTTCTGCATGTTAATTTTTAGACCCATCGATCTGCTCTGCCTGTCTAACTCGTTGATCATGATTTGCAGTTCACCTCCTGAATGACTCAGCAAGGCAATGTCATCAGCAAATCTCAGATTATTTAGGTATTCTCCATTTATTCTTATTCCCAATTGTTCCCAATTCAGGCCTCGAAATACCTCCTGCAAACATGCGGTGAACAGCATTGGCGAGATCGTGTCTCCTTGCCTGACGCCCTTCCTTATTGGAATTTTATTGCTGACTTTATGGAGGACTATAGTAGCTGTGCAGTTGCTATATATATCTTCCAGTATTTTGACATAAGGCTCTTCTACCCCCTGATTACGCAATGCCTGTATGACTGCTGAGGTTTCCACTGAGTCGAATGCTTTCTCGTAATCAATGAAAGCTATATACAGAGGTTGGTTATATTCTGCGCATTTCTCTATCACCTGATTGATGGTGTGAATATGATCTATTGTAGAATATCCTTTACGAAAGCCTGCCTGATCATTTGGTTGATTAAAGTCTAACGTTGCCCTGACTCTATTAGCGATTACCTTAGTAAATACTTTGTAGGCAACGGATAGTAAGCTGATCGGCCTGTAATTTTTCAAGTCCTTGGCGTCTCCCTTCTTATGAATTAAGATAATGTTTGCAATCTTCCAAGCTTCTGGTACAGTCGAGGTCATAAGGCATTGCGTATACAGGGTGGCTAGTTTTTCTAGCACGATGTCCCCTCCATCCTTCAACAGATCTGCTGTTACCTGATCCTCCCCAGCTGCTTTTCCCCTTTTCATTGCTTCTAAGGCTTTCTTTACTTCATCTTTCGTTACTGGCGGGATGACGCATTGCTGTGCACTGCTGTCTTTCTCATTAGCGTTCTGATTACATTGGCTACTGTACAGGTCTGTGTAGAACTCTTCGGCTACGTTAACTATCTTATCCATATTGCTAATGACATTGCCCTGCTTGTCTCTTAATGCATACATCTGGTTTTTACCTATGCCTAGTTTCCTCTTCACTGTTTTTAGGCTACCTCCGTTCTTTAGAGCATGCTCGATTCTCTCCATATTAAACTTCCTTATGTCGGCTACCTTGCGCTTATTTACTAACTTTGATAGCTCCGTTAGTTCTATTCTATCAGTAGTGTTAGATGCCTTCATGTTTTGGCGCTTCTTAATCAGATCTTTCGTCACCTGAGATAGCTTCCCGGTATCTTTTCGAACTGTCCTACCGCCTACTTCTACTGCGCACTCCGTAATTATTGATGTCAGGTTATCGTGCATTGAATGAACATCAAGATCATCTTCCTCAGTTAAAGCCGAGTATCTGTTTTGCAGCGCTATCCTAAACTCCTGTGCTTTCCCTCTTACGGCTAACTCGTTAATGGTCTTCTTCTTCGCTAGCTTCTTCCGTTCCCTCTTCAAGTCTAGGCTAATTCTAGACCTTACCATTCTATGGTCGCTGCAACGCACCCTTCCGAGGACGGCCACATCCTGAATGATGCCAGGTTTAGCGCATAGTATGAAGTCTATTTCATTTTTAATCTCACCATTGGGGCTCTTCCAGGTCCACTTCCTGTTTTCTCGTTTGCGGAAGAAGGTATTCATGATCCGTAAATTATTTCTATCCGCGAATTCGACTAATAACTCTCCCCTGCTATTTCTAGAGCCTATCCCATAGTCACCTACCGCGTGGTCGTCAGCCTGCTTCTTGCCCACCTTCGCATTGAAGTCGCCCATCAGTACAGTGTACTGCGATTTTACTCTATTCATTGCTGATTCTACGTCCTCATAGAAGCTTTCAACGGTCTGGTCATCATGGCTGGATGTGGGTGCGTAGGCCTGCACCACTTTCAGCTTGTACCTCCTATTCAGCCTAATTACTATAGCTGCTACCCTCTCGTTAATACTGTAGAACTCCTCTACGTTGCCAGCTATATCCTTATTAATGAGGAAACCCACACCTAGTTCTCGTCTACCCTCTAACCCGCGATAGCACAGTATGTGTCCGTCCTTTAGTACTGTATACGCCTCACCTGTCCTCCTAACTTCGCTAAGCCCTATCACATCCCATTTAATTCCCGCTAGTTCCTCGAACAGCACTGCTAGGCTAGCCTCACTAGCTAAAGTTCTAGCGTTAAACGTTGCCAGGTTAAGATTCCAATGGCGGCCTGTCCGGAGCCAGAGATTCTTAGCACCCTCCGCTGCGTCACAGGTCTGACCGCCGCCGTGGTCAGTTGCTCTGCAGCCGCTGGGGACTGAGGGCCGAGGGTTAATTGGTTTGATCATAGAAGGTTGTGGCCAAGTACTACACCAGGGTGGCCAAATCCTGCTCTGGTGAGAGAGTGCGTTGTCGGTTCTGGTCACCGAGATAAGGCCGCACTCCAGGCCTGGTTATGCAATTCCATCGACACGCGGTTTTTTTTTTTTTTAACCCGGTGGAGAATTGCGCGGCACCAGGATTTGAACCCCGGTCCTCTTGCACGCGAGGCGGATGTTCTACCTCTACGCCATCGCTGCACCGCTGCCTGTGCGGAAAGAAGGGTAAAATCGTCCAAATGGAGGAGCCGAGGCGGTGATGAGTTTGTATTCGCAAGGCGGGTCGCTAAATCTGTCTGGCTTTGATAGGTCAGCAGATCACGTGAGACCCACTCAATACGTACTGGCTGCGGGATGCGTGCCGCGAGCTGGTGGATGTGCTGACATATCGTTGGACAGCGGCTAACACGTCGTAGCAACCGGACAAGTTGAAGGGCGTCAGTGCGGATGACAACGCGGGCCGCAGAGAGCATAGTTATGTCGGCCACAGAGCAGAGTGCTTCTTGAACTGCAACGAGCTCAGCACAAAAGGACGAAGGGGGTTCCGTAAGCTGAAGCCAAGAGGTTTGATTCAGGGCAGGTCTGCCCGGGAAGTAGATAGCTGTTGTTGCTTTGCAGTCTTGTATGGTTGCGTCTACGTAGACAACAATGGATCCATCAGGCAGGCAAGCATCTTGTTCCTCAAATTTCTGGCGAAGCAACGATGCCGAATGAGCAGATGTTGGCCGGCGATTATCTGTTGGCTTGTTGTCGCTGAGCTGTAAAAACTTCCATGGGGGAAGAACTGGCGTTGGCGGCTGAAGAATGGAATGTGACGTTGCATAAGTCCTCAGTGCATGCGTGGAGTGCGATAGACTGGCCTTAAGGCTGCGCGCTTCACGGCGCTGCTGCACCAGCTCATCAATGGTATTGAGCTGCGCATTTTTTTTGTAAAGCTATGACCGGTGTGATGCGTGGAAGGCACGTAATGGTCCTCATAGCCTCTCGGTTCACGGCCTCAAGGCGAACCCATTGGGTCTCTTGTAAGATGTTGAAACGGAGCTTGATAAACAATACGTGGCTGCAGAACTGCCCTCACCAATTGCCGTGCAACGAACGAGCCTGCGCCACCAGTTTTAGGGGCAATTCTTCTAATCAAACCCATAGTCTGAATAGCTTGCCTTTTTGCCTGAGAAAGCCATTCCGCGTTTAGTCTTTGTAGTTCGGTCCGAGTGAGGTGGTGGCGGGTCTGCTGATGATGTGTGCCTGCGCTACACGCAGCGTGTCGCTCTCCTTGAGTCCTCTTCGGTGGTTGGAGACCCGCCTTATCATGTGCGTGATTAGAGAAATTTGTTTCCGGAGGAATGCTGAGCTTATATACATGGCCAGGGGGGGGGGGGGGGGGGGCACTTTACACATCAGCAAAAGAGACACCTCTTCGGCGACAATATGATTCGAACTCAGTGCCTTTAATCCACCATGTCGCGCATCCGTTTCACACAAGTTATACAACACACAGACGCGCACAAAAGAGCGAGCAGAGAGAGAGAGAGGGAGAAAACAAAACAAAGTCGTTCACGTGCGAGTATGCAAGTCGCAAAAAAAAAAAAAAGCTACACCGGCGAAGAAGAAACCGCGGGTGCCGTGAGCTGGGGTCTTTTATCACGTGGCGCGCCTGGCTTGCCTCAGCGCTCGAGCTAAAACCACGAAAAATTTCATCCCAACGTAAAAAGAAAGGGGGAAAAAGCAAAGAGGTTGCCGTTGTATAGAAAGAGCTCAGGCTTGCTCCTTCTGGGCGGCAACAGGAGCAGCATCAGCGATGGCCGCGGGGGCTCGCGTGCTCGCTTCCCGTCTCGGCTCCGGCCGGTCTGCAGGCTAATCCTGTGAAATATACAGCGAGGCTGTTCTCGCCCCCTTCTGCGCTTCCCCGCGGCCACTGCGGAGCCTTTTTTTGTTCCAAGAGTGGAAAAGACTCGCACGGGGGCTTGTCCTCTTTCGTGAATAGAGCGCGCGGCCCGGGTCAATAACACAAGGAGGCGTCTGTGTGTGCACGAGCCAGTAACCGATGGGTTCGGCTGTATTATTTGCCATCATTTTGCGCTAGAAACGCGCAGCGCGTTTCCAACGTTCGCTTTCGGACTAAGCGCCGTGGAGCTGCTTGCGAGGTATAATAGCGGCTATATATCCAGCAGATTCCCATGGAAAAGCAACCGAGACGGTCAGAGATGAATAAGCGCCTTGCCTACCGTCACAAAACACTGCCTGTCTCTTTAGAGTCTTGAAAAGGACTTAGGAGGCTTAGGAACGTAGACAGGGTACGAAGCCAATGTTGTATGCTCAGAAATCGCAGTAAATTGCAGCCACGACGACGGGGCACAGCTCCTAAGTAGCTGGAGCTGCGCTGATTGCGTCAGCGGTCACTGCTCTTAAAGCTAACTGCGGAGCTCGTCACGAATGTTGTTGCCACGATTTATGGCACCGCACGAGACACCAAATAAGCAACGTTCTGGCCCTGGAACCGCGCAGTGAGGCTTCGAGCACGATGACAAGGAGTTGGACCGTCAGGCAGCTTGTTGGATTGTTAATGCCAAGACAGACCATACACAAGTAACACGATCGTGCATTGCTCGTGTGCGCGAATAAGATAACCTCGTTTAAGGTTTCAACTTCCCTTAACAAGCCGACTCTCCAACACCCCGACTTCCGCCTCATTCAACAGCGAGTCCTCGTAAGCACCACTATGCCGTCTGCCGGCTGCTGCTGTGAAGAGAAGGAGCGCCACTCCCCAGTTCGTTATTCGTTGTACAAAGTAGCCGCCTCCTAAATTTCGTCTTTCGCTGCCCGGTAGTTACCGCGTCAAAATAGCATATCCACAGTTAGTGCCGAAAAGCACGTCTCTTCCACGAGACAGGTGGGGTCCACAGCGAGAGATGCCTCCGCGATCACTCGTGAGAAGCACTGCGTGTGTACTGCACCTACAACAGCAGCTCGCGCGATGACAGGTCGCAGCCGGAGCGAGTGGGGGGCGGGAGGCTGCGCGGTGCACGTGACGCATTAATTGCGCCTGAGCTGGGAGCGGGCATGCGGCGACCGCGGGATCCGGTTTCCTTCCCGAGGCCTCGCCACCGCGGTCTCTCGGCGGAGCGCGCTGTCCGATTTCAAGACGGGCGCGGATGACTTGCCGCCGGCGGCAGCGATCGGCCGCCGCCGCCGGACGCGGATGACCGGCCGCTGCCAATGCCTGCGGCCGCGTGGCCAGCGGAGCGTGAGCAGCGGCCGATGCACCTCGGCGCCCTCTCCCCGACAACGATACTCCTCACGAGCAAACCGCAGCAGTGGGCCTCAGCGAAGCGTTAACCCACGTACCCCCCTCCTTGAATAGACCGCGTGTTCGGTCTTCTATACATCGCCGCCGAAATGGGGGGCCGATTGCGAGGGGGGAGAGGCGTTCTCAAGCACGCATCGGCTGCGAATTCTCGAATCGCTAATCAAGTCTGCGCGGTGGCACGATCGCGGTTCAGGAGCCAGCGGCAGCAGCAACAAGATGTCTGGAAGATGAGCGCGGCGAGTGTCTGCGCTGAGGAGAAAGTGCATCCTGCTGTAAGCGATCGCCGCGGTCTTGTGGGATGACGCGAATGCAGCGACGTGGAATGGGAGTGCTGATGGCGGCGGTGACGGTGACCTGGGAACGGGTCACCGCCGTCCTACGTACGGCTTTACATATCGAGAACCGTCCTGCTTCTCATGACAAAGTCGTGGGATCGATAGCCTGGTCGCGGCAGCAGTGCAAAGCACGGTCCATATGCAAAAAAATAAAAGCGCTCGTGCCCCAGACGTCTATCGAATGCACGTGTGCGGGGAATAGAAAAGCGATGATATCGGGACCCCTCCGACCACTCAGCTTAACTCTCAAGTCGCATACATAAGCGAGTTTTGCGCAGTAGCCTATGAAATGTAGACGAGTTACTAAATATGATTAGGCTACGTGGGACCATTCGGATTGGCTTTGTAGCAATTGTGGCTGTGCCTAAATCACTGTTTCCCTTTTTCAGGCGGCAGTGACTATAGATGAACTGATGCCTATCTCTACAGCATTTTAAACATGAGCAGTAAAACACTGGTGCGCTCAAGTGAATAACGAAATCGGATAGCATTACTGTAATAAGACTGAAATTGTCTATCTCTGGACTAGAAAATTACGACTGGTGCAAAGTTTCAGGCCGCATTGTTTGTTGAGTTGTCTTGAATCAAAATAAAACGTAGGGAAATGTTTGGTAAAAAAAACTTAATTCGGGAGCAAATCTTCAAAAGCATACCGTCTTGTGGCCTTTTTAACCCAGAGCCACCGCGGCGGCTCAGTGGTCTATGGTGCTCGCGGGTCTCGGGTAGGGTCGCAGTTTCGGGTCTGCTGACCTGAAAGACGCAGATTCAATCCGGGCCGCGGCGGTCGCATTTCAATGGAGCCGAATTGCTAGATGCCCGTGTGCTGTGCGATGCCAGTACACGTCAAAGAACCCCTGGTGGTCGAAATTAACTGGAGCCCAACACTACGGCGTCCCTCATAGTCTGAGTCTTTTTAGGACGTTAAACCCCATAAACTTAAACTAATCTTTATAACCGAAAACTTGCTTAACGATGGCGAATTTTTGGTCAGTTCGCTAAATGGAGAGTAGTATGGGGAGGAACTGTCAACGCGATCTTATATGCCCTTGGTGGCAGCGTCATGAATTCTTATAACCAATCACAGGTGTCTGAGAAGTCACGTGAGTGATTACGTCATGATTATGATAATAAATCAGAAATGTTACTCACAGCAGCAGCCGCCTCTGCAGTGTGGCTCGCCTGGGATGCTTTCCTGCCTGCTTCGTGCGTCACAGATGCCCACAGCATCATTTTAATGAAAGGTGGTGGTGGTGGTGGTGGTGGTGGTGGTGTATGAGTGGAGACAAAAAGGCTATACAGTAGAATTTCGATTATACGAAGGATCGCGAAAAAAATTGGTATCATCCAAAACGAACAAACATCGTGTGAAGGAGTGCGGGAATGCATTTACGCATGTATGTTCTCGGCTGACGGGGTTTATTTACAGCAGCGCACTATACCGTTCACTCGCTACGTCAGCGTTGGGAGGCCGCGCGCCACCGCTCACTGCTCGCGATGAGGCGGTGTACGGGCAGCACTTGATGCGGTTGCGGCCAGGCGCGTTCGTATCATCCGAAGTAGGGTGGGACAGTGTTCGCAACATCCAAAGTTCTGCTCTTCGTACGCAGTGCATTCTGGCTAGTGAACCTTACGAATTCGTATTATCCTGCAATTCGTATAAAACGGGACCATGGGATCGAGATTGTATCTATCTTTAAGAGCGCTGGCCAATTACCTGCTGCACTTATGCGAGCTGCTGCTCCAGACATGTCGAAATGATGTGCGTCTGGACATTTTCGGGTACAAAATATCGCTGCCGTGCGCAATAGCGAGACTGCGACAGCGGAGGAAACTCCTATCAGGTCATTGCAACGTCGCAGCACACTCCGTCCGATGCTGTTGCGCGTCCAGGCCGTTTCGGTGGCGCAGCTAAAGCTAAATAGCTGAAGAGGACGAATTGTAAAATAATGCAGCCAGATTCTGTGAAAATAATCAGTTTTCAGTTTTGAATTTTTAAGCCTGCCATCACTGCACCAACTTGCATCTGTCCTGTGAGTGAGTGAGTGGAGTGAGTGAGTGAGTGAGTGAGTGAGTGAGTGAGTGAGTGAGTGAGTGAGTGAGTGAGTGAGTGAGTGAGTGAGTGAGTGAGTGAGTGAGTGGAGTGAGTGAGTGAGTGAGTGAGTGAGTGAGTGAGTGAGTGAGTGAGTGAGTGAGTGAGTGAGTGAGCGAGCGAGTGAGTGAGTGGACTGAGTGAGTGAGTGAGTGAGTGAGAGAGACAGTGAGCGAGCGAGTGAGTGACTGCCAAGTGTTTTTCTACATATTTCGCTCGGGAATTTCGCCTAGCTGCGTGTAAATATGGATCCATATTTTTGGGGAGCGAGCCTATTTTGATGGTGCTGCGGAAATTATCAGGCAGACTCGCTGTTCTCTGCTCTGCTCTAAGCGTTGCTTGATGCCCCAGTCTTATGAGGAGCGCTCTGCCAGTGGTCGTCTGCTGGAGCCTGTCTCGTTGTGACTCTAGTTGCGCTTCTTTGAGTTCCTCGAACGAGTTGTGAAGTCCGAGGGCCAGCAGCTTCTCCGTTGATGTGGTGGCTGGCAGGTGGAGAGCTGTCTTGTAGGCTTTCCTCACGATGGCGTCGGCTTGGTCCCTTTCGCCCTTGTTGGTGTTGTAGTACGGGAGGGGGTACGTGACTCGGCTGATCACGAGGCTTCTGACCAGCTTTATCGTGTCCCCCTCCCTCATACCGCTTCTTCTTTGCGATACTCGGGTGATCATTCGGGTGACTTGCGTTGTTGCTACCAGCGATGCACACACGCAACCGGCCTCCTCAAACAAGAAACGCAGGATTTACACCGCACTTGATCTGCATGCTACCGCATCTAGTGGAGGGCGTGTGCCGGATCCATTTCGAATGCGCCATTAACGCGCCGTTGTTGGTTGGACAGCAGGAAGACACAAAATAGTGCCAATGACAAATTTAATCCAGAACTGCATGCTACCGCACCTAGTGGAGGGCGTGTGCCGGATCCATTTCGAATGCGCCATTAACGCGCCGTTGTTGGTTGGACAGCAGGAAGACACAAAATAGTGCCAATGACAAATTTAATTCGGAACTGCATGCTACCGCATCTAGTGGAGGGCGTGTGCCGGATCCATTTCGAATGCGCCATTAACGCGCCGTTGTTGGTTGGACAGCAGGAAGACACAAAATAGTGCCAATGACAAATTTAATTCGGAACTGCATGCTACCGCATCTAGTGGAGGGCGTGTGCCGGATCCATTTCGAATGCGCCATTAACGCGCCGTTGTTGGTTGGACAGCAGGAAGACACAAAATAGTGCCAATGACAAATTTAATTCGGAACTGCATGCTACCGCATCTAGTGGAGGGCGTGTGCCGGATCCATTTCGAATGCGCCATTAACGCGCCGTTGTTGGTTGGACAGCAGGAAGACACAAAATAGTGCCAATGACAAATTTAATCCAGAACTGCATGCTACCGCATCTAGTGGAGGGCGTGTGCCGGATCCATTTCGAATGCGCCATTAACGCGCCGTTGTTGGTTGGACAGCAGGAAGACACAAAATAGTGCCAATAACAAATCTAATCCAGAACTGCATGCTACCGCATCTAGTGGAGGGCGTGTGCCGGATCCATTTCGAATGCGCCATTAACGCGCCGTTGTTGGTTGGACAGCAGGAACACACAAAATAGTGCCAATGACAAATTTAATTCGGAACTGCATGCTACCGCATCTAGTGGAGGGCGTGTGCCGGATCCATTTCGAATGCGCCATTAACGCGCCGTTGTTGGTTGGACAGCAGGAAGACACAAAATAGTGCCAATGACAAATTTAATCCAGAACTGCATGCTACCGCATCTAGTGGAGGGCGTGTGCCGGATCCATTTCGAATGCGCCATTAACGCGCCGTTGTTGGTTGGACAGCAGGAAGACACAAAATAGTGCCAATAACAAATCTAATCCAGAACTGCATGCTACCGCATCTAGTGGAGGGCGTGTGCCGGATCCATTTCGAATGCGCCATTAACGCGCCGTTGTTGGTTGGACAGCAGGAAGACACAAAATAGTGCCAATGACAAATTTAATTCGGAACTGCATGCTACCGCATCTAGTGGAGGGCGTGTGCCGGATCCATTTCGAATGCGCCATTAACGCGCCGTTGTTGGTTGGACAGCAGGAAGACACAAAATAGTGCCAATGACAAATTTAATCCAGAACTGCATGCTACCGCATCTAGTGGAGGGCGTGTGCCGGATCCATTTCGAATGCGCCATTAACGCGCCGTTGTTGGTTGGACAGCAGGAAGACACAAAATAGTGCCAATAACAAATCTAATCCAGAACTGCATGCTACCGCATCTAGTGGAGGGCGTGTGCCGGATCCATTTCGAATGCGCCATTAACGCGCCGTTGTTGGTTGGACAGCAGGAAGACACAAAATAGTGCCAATGACAGATTTAATTCGGAACTGCATGCTACCGCATCTAGTGGAGGGCGTGTGCCGGATCCATTTCGAATGCGCCATTAACGCGCCGTTGTTGGTTGGACAGCAGGAAGACACAAAATAGTGCCAATGACAAATTTAATCCGGAACTGCATGCTACCGCATCTAGTGGAGGGCGTGTGCCGGATCCATTTCGAATGCGCCATTAACGCGCCGTTGTTGGTTGGACAGCAGGAAGACACAAAATAGCGCCAATGACAAATCTAATCCGGAACTGCATGCTACCGCATCTAGTGGAGGGCGTGCGCCGGATCCATTTCGAATGCGCCATTAACGCGCCGTTGTTGGTTGGACAGCAGGAAGACACAAAATAGTGCCAATGACAGATTTAATTCGGAACTGCATGCTACCGCATCTAGTGGAGGGCGTGTGCCGGATCCATTTCGAATGCGCCATTAACGCGCCGTTGTTGGTTGGACAGCAGGAAGACACAAAATAGTGCCAATGACAGATTTAATCCGGAACTGCATGCTACCGCATCTAGTGGAGGGCGTGTGCCGGATCCATTTCGAATGCGCCATTAACGCGCCGTTGTTGGTTGGACAGCAGGAAGACACAAAATAGTGCCAATGACAAATCTAATCCGGAACTGCATGCTACCGCATCTAGTGGAGGGCGTGTGCCGGATCCATTTCGAATGCGCCATTAACGCGCCGTTGTTGGTTGGACAGCAGGAAGACACAAAATAGTGCCAATGACAAATTTAATTCGGAACTGCATGCTACCGCATCTAGTGGAGGGCGTGTGCCGGATCCATTTCGAATGCGCCATTAACGCGCCGTTGTTGGTTGGACAGCAGGAAGGCACAAAATAGTGCCAATGACAAATTTAATCCGGAACTGCATGCTACCGCACCTAGTGGAGGGCGTGTGCCGGATCCATTTCGAATGCGCCATTAACGCGCCGTTGTTGGTTGGACAGCAGGAAGACACAAAATAGTGCCAATGACAAATTTAATCCGGAACTGCATGCTACCGCATCTAGTGGAGGGCGTGTGCCGGATCCATTTCGAATGCGCCATTAACGCGCCGTTGTTGGTTGGACAGCAGGAAGGCACAAAATAGCGCCAATGACAAATCTAATCCGGAACTGCATGCTACCGGATCTAGTGGAGGGCGTGTGCCGGATCCATTTCGAATGCGCCATTAACGCGCCGTTGTTGGTTGGACAGCAGGAAGGCACAAAATAGCGCCAATGACAAAATTTAATTCGGAACTGCATGCTACCGGATCTAGTGGAGGGCGTGTGCCGGATCCATTTCGAATGCGCCATTAACGCGCCGTTGTTGGTTGGACAGCAGGAAGACACAAAATAGTGCCAATAACAAATTTAATTCGGAATTGCATGCTACCGCATCTAGTGGAGGGCGTGTGCCGGATCTGTTTCGAATGCGCCTTTAACGCGCCGTTATTGGTTGGACAACAGGAAGACACAAAATAGTGCCAATGACAGATTTAGTTCGGAACTGCATGCTACCGCATCTAGTGGAGGGCGTGTGCCGGATCCATTTCGAATGCGCCATTAACGCGCCGTTGTTGGTTGGACAGCAGGAAGACACAAAATAGCGCCAATGACAGATTTAATTCGGAACTGCATGCTACCGCATCTAGTGGAGGGCGTGTGCCGGATCCATTTCGAATGCGCCATTAACGCGCCGTTGTTGGCTGGACAGCAGGAAGACACAAAATAGTGCCAATGACAGATTTAATTCGGAACTGCATGCTACCGCATCTAGTGGAGGGCGTGTGCCGGATCCGTTTCGAATGCGCCATTAACGCGCCGTTGTTGGTTGGACAGCAGGAAGACCCAAAATAGTGCCAATGACAGATTTAATTCGGAACTGCATGCTACCGCATCTAGTGGAGGGCGTGTGCCGGATCCATTTCGAATGCGCCATTAACGCGCCGTTGTTGGTTGGACAGCAGGAAGACACAAAATAGTGCCAATGACAAATTTAATTCGGAACTGCATGCTACCGCATCTAGTGGAGGGCGTGTGCCGGATCCATTTCGAATGCGCCATTAACGCGCCGTTGTTGGTTGGACAGCAGGAAGACACAAAATAGTGCCAATAACAAATTTAATTCGGAATTGCATGCTACCGCATCTAGTGGAGGGCGTGTGCCGGATCCGTTTCGAATGCGCCATTAACGCGCCGTTGTTGGTTGGACAGCAGGAAGACACAAAATAGTGCCAATGACAAATTTAATTCGGAACTGCATGCTACCGCATCTAGGGGAGGGCGCGTGCCGGATCCGTTTCGAATGCGCCATTAACGCGCCGTTGTTGGTTGGACAGCAGGAAGGCACAAAATAGTGCCAATGACAGATTTAATTCAGAACTGCATGCTACCGCATCTAGTGGAGGGCGTGTGCCGGATCCATTTCGAATGCGCCATTAACGCGCCGTTGTTGGTTGGACAGCAGGAAGACACAAAATAGTGCCAATGACACAATTTATTTAATTCGGAACTGCATGCTACCGCATCTAGTGGAGGGCGTGTGCCGGATCCGTTTCGAATGCGCCATTAACGCGGCGTTGTTGGTTGGACAGCAGGAAGACACGAAAGTAGTGCCAATGACAAAAGTTATTTAATTCGGAACTGCATGCTACCGCATCTAGTGGAGGGCGTGTGCCGGATCCGTTTCGAATGCGCCATTAACGCGGCGTTGTTGGTTGGACAGCAGGAAGACACAAAATAGTGCCAATGACAAAAGTTATTTAATTCGGAACTGCATGCTACCGCATCTAGTGGAGGGCGTGTGCCGGATCCATTTCGCCACTTTTTCCCTTCGCTACGATCGAAATGCGGCCTGATTCTATTTCACGGCATTGCGCTCAGCAACCAAGCACCAAAGCCACAGTGTCACCGTGGCGGGTGGCAACACTGAGTTTCAGTGGGTGGCGGTAAGTGTTGCGTCAACTGGCGCCAAAGGCTCACAACTAGAAACCATACAGGAAAAATGAGCTTGCAATAGCTTCGCAGTCGGCGATCACAGCGTCACGGGTCAGGTTACGGCAGTCTGGCCAGCCCGCGCATGCTCCGGTTTCTAAGGCCTCGCTTTCGAACAGACGCGAGCTCCCGAGTGTTCTCTCTAAGCCTCTTCCGGCCAGGCGCTCACGGATTCGGGTTCACGCGCTCGGCGCCCATACCGAGACGCAAGTTGAGAGACTAGCCACGCATGATCCCACGCTGACTCCCCTGTGTCTATTAACGTTTTCACCACCACGAGCAGACGCTGTTATTGCCGTTCGACAACGCCACCGGCCGGAGAGCGATACAGCGGAGAGCAATGCGATACCATCCGGAGAGCCCAGCCGACCCACTTGATACCGCGCCGGCCGCCGAGACCAGTGCGCGCATGCGGGAAGAGGTGTTCGCGTGCGCACGTGACGACGGATGGGCGCTGCCGCAGCGCAGTGTCCGGCTCTCAGAATAGCTGCGGCCGCAGCACGGCGCTCGTCTCGGCGACGCGGCGCCGTGTAAACACGCTGCTTCGCGGGCTCCCCCAGCTCATCTCCCGAGGATCCGCCGCCGACGACGCGCTGCCACCTGGCTTCCCTCTCGAGTGGCTGTTAGCGGTGCTGGCCGAGCGCGCTGCTTGGCGCTGCAGCCTTCGCCAGAGCGAGGGTCTCCAGGATGAAGTATGCGGTCGGCACTACGCACTGGCAGTTCGTTTGATGGCTCTATTTTCCTCTCTCTCTATCCGCGTGTTTACGGCTTTAAAGCGGTGCAGGAGTGGTTTCTTGAGCTTCTCGCGAGCTGTGCGCGGTCGGGGCATGTCGTGGTGGCAGCCGAAATGTGCAAGTGGCAGCCGAAATGAGAAAGATGACGATGATGGATTTTATGACGCAAGGGAATCTGTTGCCAAAGAGAGCCATGACACAAGGTATTTGTGAAAGAAAGAAAGAAAAAAAGAAATGCAGTGATAACCCAGCTGCCCTCCGGACAAACGCGCTTTTGTAGTCTAACGGGACGCCAAAAGTGACAAATACTAAAGCGAATGTGCCATGAACCTGAAGAGAGCAATGTGCGATTGTGCAGTCGGATTCTTAAAATTATCTCATTTTATTGATTTTTCAGCACGGAGCACTACGGTGTTCACCTGCTCACGAAAGAGATAAAGGCAAAGTGTTTGAGAAGTACAACTTTTGCGAAGGGACTTGCGGACCTATCATATGCCAGATGAACGCGATAGGAGATAAATCTGTCTTGAACGTGACAGCACACGGAATGTATCAGTTCTATAATTAGCATGAGAATATCATATGGACCCACTTGTGGAAGCAGTCCATTCAAAATGATTGAGTGATCAAACGTTTACTGACATAACGTACAGAGACCCAATCACCCCCCCCCCCCC
>JARKHS020032729.1:0-33749 GCA_030143305.2 Amblyomma americanum | reverse complement strand
TCGACAGTGCTGGCCGACTTGAAGACAGCGGCATCTGGGTTGAGGAACCGAACAGTGCGGTGCAAGAAGAAATTTCCTTTTCTTTTATCAAGCAATCGCGTCCAAAGCGTGTCCCCTGATGGGTTGCCCCGACGCGCTCATTCCTGGCAGGCAACGTCCGCCGTTGGCCGAAGTGAGAGCAACGCTTCCAGCTGGCGTTACCCTCAGGGTAGTTCCCCTTCGAGCAGCACAGAGCACAGCGCGTACGGTCTCGGACAGGGCCCCGTCACACCGTGGCAGCGCCGGCGTCGGTAAAACCACGGCGTCGTCGCGTCGGCGTCCGCAGCCGTCACGCCCCTCCGCCTCCCCACTCATTGTTCAAGGAAGCCCGGGCGGCTTTCCCCCGCCACGGCCTCCCGGCGGGCGGCACAGCGCTCGAGGCACCGACAGCGGCGCCAGGCCCCAATCAGTGCCCTACGACGAGTAGTAGCACAGTCTTCACCAACGGTAAAGAATCCGCCCTGCACATGACCGCAGCTAACACGTGTGGTCCACGTAATATTCTTGGAGATTCCGAGCTTTTAGTGAGTGAGGAGGAGGACCTGTCCGCCTCATTCCCTGCAGCTTCGGAGCAACGGGAATGATGCTGAGGACAGATTAAACGGTCCGGAGGCCAGCTCTGCTCACGTGTTCAACGGGACCCAGATCCTCACCTTTGAAAGGGGCGCTACAGGAATCCACACTGGTGGATCGGCAAACAAGAAGGGGCGGCGAATAATAATAATTGGTTTTTTGGGGAAAGGAAATGGCGTAGTATCTGTCTCATATATCTTTGGACACCTGAACCGCGCCGTAAGGGAAGGGATAAAGGAGGGAGTGAAAGAAGAAAGGAAGAATAGGTGCCGTAGTGGAGGGCTCCGGAATAATTTCGACCACCTGGGGATCTTTAACGTGCACTGACATCGCACAGCACACGGGCGCCTTAGCGTTTTTCTTCCATAAAAACGCAGCCGCCGCGGTCGGGTTCGTACCCGGGAACTCCGGATCAGTAGTCGAGCGCCCTAACCACTGAGCCACCGCGCCGGGTAACTTGAGACAGTGCAAACGTTATGTTTAAGATCTATATTCTCCGATTACCGAAAAACACAGTGACAGCTCTACGCATCCAAGTTCAAATTCCCAAACTAACGTATAAAAATAGCCTTCTCAAGTTTCTTTATATGCTCCGTGAAAAAGAGTTTAATTTAGACTTTGTATATCCGACCGCCAGGCAGATTATATCCCCGTACTAACCATCCATTCGCCAGTTTCCCGTATACATCTAGAGCTGACCTCTTCAAGTACTCGGTCCTCCCGAAAACCATTGTTGAGTTCAATAATCTGCCCGCCGCGGTAGCTCAGTAGTTAGGGCGCTCGGCTACTGATCCGGAGTTCCCGGGTTCGAACCCGACCGCGGCGGCTGCGTTTCGATGGAGGCGAAACGCTAAGGCGCCCGTGTGCTGTGCGATGTCAGTGCACGTTAAAGACCCCATGTGGTCGAAATTATTCAGGAGCCCTCCTCTACGGTGCCTCTTTCTTCTTTCACTCCCTCCTTCATCCCTTCCCTTACGGTGCGGTTCAGGTGTCGGCCGATATGTGAGACAGATACTGCGCCATTTTCTTTCCCCAAAAACCAAAACCAAAACCAATAATCTTGATCCGCCCACTTTTCACGACACCATTTCAGCCGAGAATTTCGGGCAGAAGAAATCCTTTGTGTTCTACAAAGAAGAATAGTGAATAAACAAAAGAAATGCAGAGGAGAGTCGGGTCCTTCACGCGTTTTCACACACGCGCCCTGCTTTGCATTCCTGTATTCTCGTTTGCCAACGTTCCCACTCCTCTGAACTCCGAAGTATGGTCGCAGATTGTCGTACGTGACGCAAAGCTATGTGCACGTCGTCGATCGCCGGTCAGTGCCCCCCCATATCGAAAGTGGCCGAGTCGCGGCTGTGATCCATTGGGCGTGCGTCCATCCTGCCATCCCGATTGCAGCCTGGTTTCTCAGCGCGGGGGGGCTCTCTCTTTTCAGCTGCCGCTCCAGACCAGCCGCGGCCTGTTCACGACCGCAGGTGCTGGCGCTGGAGCAGCTGTCACGAATGCACGAAAGGCTGCATCCTGCTCCTCCATTCGCTCCCAATCCCACCCAGTGCTGACAAGGAAATGCACCCAGAGTTGCGTAACTTATGCGGTGCCCAGTCGAGGGTCAGGTCGGCTTGGGGTGCCGGTAAGTCTTGTATTGTACCAAGTACGGCGACGAGCCCACTTCCCAGCTGCATCTTCAGCGGCGAAGCGTGGCAATTAGGCAATAATTGCCGGCAGCAATTAGGCGCTGACTGTGGGTGAGGCGCGGCGGACTCTTAATGGGCTGCTGCGCCGAATGTGCCCGCGGCTATCCTGCATTACATAAGGGTTCCTCGAGCAAGAAAAAATGAAATAAGGGCCAAAGGCTCCGTACCAAGAAACAAAAAGGGACGTACTCGGTTACAACGGCAAGGACTTCCTCGTGAATTGTAGCGCAGCAGCTTCCTTCTGTTCATAATCGCTGCATTATTATTTGCGCACAAACCATCCAAGCAATAGCGCCAGAAACCCAATCATGCAAGAAAAAACCCATCGTGTGCGATCCCGTTCCTCGGCGAAGTGTGTCATCTGCTTAAACAGCACCAGGAAAAGCACGCTAAGAGAACAAATGTTGACGATAGCCTGCTGTGCACTGCAAATGTGCATTATTATTATTATTATTATTATTATTATTATTATTATTATTATTATTATTAGTAGTATATAGTAGTAGTAGTAGTAGTAGTAGTAGTAGTAGTAGTAGTAGTAGTAGTAGTAGTAGGTGAAATATTTGTGAGGGAAATTTTGCAAAGTTTAGGGCGAAAGATAAACACAAATCAAAATGTGATCCCGAATAGAGTTTACCAGCCAGCCCTCGACTTCCCAAAGGGCGCAGCGTTTACAGCGATAGCTCTGGCTTGTTCACCCAGGTCACGAGATCCTGGTCTGGTCTACTGGCCTGGGAGTGGCAGCGGGCACTGTCGGGTGGAAGGGAGGGCGCCAAGGGAGATAGAGAGATAATAGAAGGACCGGAAATGCGGGAACGCTTAGCAGGAGAGGAAAGAGAGGGGGTATGGAAAGAAGAAGAGGGAGGGGAAAAGTGGGCTCCATTACAGCTAATCCAAGCAGCAAGTTTACAGCGACCTTGTTAAGGCAGCGCAATGAACGACGGGATTTTGATAAGTAAACGCATACATGTACGTAACCTTTCTCCGGAACATCGACAAAAAAAATTAAAAATCACGTCATTAAAAAGCACAAGCCGTATTTAATCGCAATCCGCCCGGCGTTCAAACGACAGCGGTAGCAGATACGAATAAACCAGCGCGCAAAACGTGAGTGACGATTTTCCTTCCGGCATTTCCTTTGACGCTGGGTCTTAATAGACCGGGGCACAAGAGGTAAGTTTTATGTGTTCTACAAAGCAGCAATCTTCTCCGATGGCCTGGCATGAATACTGGTTCCAAGAGAAATACGACGACCTCTTTGCGCTAGGAATGAATATTCATGACCGAGTGAGTGTCCATATCGCCCCCCACCCAATGTGTAAGGTAGCTTCGCAGCCCCTTTACCAAGCTAGTCCCACGGCTGCCTGTGCTAGTTACTTCCTGGAATTGCAAGTGGGCCGTGGTTATAGGCCATACTGATGAGCGCTGATCACTTTCATTCTGCATACGCGCTGAAATATTCAGTCATCGTGCCCAGACCGTGCGATTGTGTAACTCGGCATAATACGGGGCTACATTATGCACGTTAATCTCATTCCGAAGTAAATGTAAAAGAAATGATTTCGCGATGTATATGCAAATGGGAAACCGGAAGAATTTTACCCTTCGTTGCAGGCAGACATAATATCGCTGCAGCATAAAATTATGTACGTTTGAATGAGACGGTGAGAGACGTCGCCGACTTTCCTTTCGGTAAAGTTGTGTTAGTTCGTAACACTTGGTAGATGTAGACGCAGATGTGCCATTTCAACTGAGTAGTAGCTCATGAAGATGAAATGTGTCAAGATGAGATCCTGTCAGCAAGGGCAAGTTTCATTCAAAGCGTCGAAGATTTGACAGAAATGTGGAAAAATTAGAAGCAGCAGGACTCAAGCGGCGGTTCTAAAATGAAGCAGTCAAGCCACAGTCACGGAAATAGGCGTACTAACCTCACTATAACGAAAAAACTGTTCCAAGTAGTGGCGCCGCGCCGCAAAAATGATTAAAAAAGTGATACGAGAGAGAGAGAGAGAGAGAGAGAGAGAGAGGGGGGAGAAGAAAACGAAAGCTTACAGTGGTGCAGAAGCTGGACCTATAGCATCGCAGTGTATCATGACCCGTCGTCCAGAATGCTCATGACACGCAACAGCACTTCACTGTTGGCTGTCGTGTTGCAGTCGCATATCGTATTGACTGTCGTATCGCTTTGGCCTGATTTTTTTCGATTGCCCTGCGAGCGGACGGTCCCGAAATGTTCCTATAGTCGTAACAGCATTTTGCGCACAGGTTTCGGCTGGCCGATGGCCCCAGCTTCAACGTCCTACGACAGTGCACGTTTTTAGCAGGACAGAAGGTCAGCGGGTCGGCACTGGGGTTCACTTCGCGGCTTTAGGGTTGGGAAGAAATAGAAAATGTAATGGAAAAAAGAGCCGCCTCAAAAGATCACGTGCTCTGAGCTACATGAGCGAAAGTGTACCAGTACAGACCCTCGTAACGTGGTAAACATCTCCGCGGTTGAGAGGACTGACAGCCTTTCTTTTTTCGTGTTCGTTTTTTTCGTCTTCAGTCTTGTTTTGCGCGAAGTACACCTCCATCCTCCCTCCGCCGTCAACGCGTTCGAGCTCGCCTACAGCGTTATTAATGCGGGCCGCAGCGCACCTGGAGAAGCGCGGCGCGACAGTCGTCCTCGTCGCGGCGACGATGCCCCGCTGTCGCCGTCTCCGCTGCCAGCAGCGGCAATTCGTTATATATGTTTGTGCGAGGCCGAAGGACGAAGACGCGTCGCATTCCTCCCCCGCCGATAGAGAGGGGGGAAAGGAACCGCTTGTTTTCGATCCACGGAACGCGGGCGGCAGCCACGCATACGCTGGCTGTTCGCGTTTCCCCGACGCGGTTCACCGCGCACACCGCTGCTTCCCGCATTGTTTCCGAGCAAGGAAAAGCGGCCAAAGTGCGCGCGAACCTCATTCGCGCAATTTATCTCGCGCGTTAATGAGCTGCTGGTCCGCCAACCGAAGCTTGTTGACTTCACCCAACGCTTTGCGGGACAGAGCAGGGAAGAGTGATCGATTTATGTACTTTTACGTGCCGGGGCAACAGTGTTCACGGGCTACACGAGGCTGTAGTGAAGGGGTTCTGCATAGCGAACAATTCTGGGCGAAAGTATTTCACTATAACAATCAATATATCCGCAGCTCACCCGACGGCAGTCTGACATTTTTTCTTTATTAACGTTTTTGCTATCGTCAAAAGCGTTCGTCTTTGGCTTTCCATGACAGCCTTAACTGTTCGATGCGATCGACACAAACACGTTAAAAGAAAAAAAATTAACTGCATATCAGAAGAATGGACAATTTGCTTCAATATTTTCATAAGAGTAAAGTACAACTTTCGAATTTTCAAAAATTTTGCTCCGAGAATGTTGGACATGTTCATGTGTGACGAAATCTCACAATTCTAGATGCAAGTACGGCGACTGGTTAGCGCGGCGACAGTGCGATTATCGAAGAATGTTTTGTTGGACTATAGTCGGTGCGAAACGTTCATTTTCAAACACTCGCGAAAATGAGACGGCGACAAGACTGAGCTGTGTGTATGCCTTCTCTCGTCAGCACGTCCTCGTATTTTCGCAGTGTTTGAAAATTTTTATTTTGTCAGGAGTGAGACGTGAACGCTAGTTTGAAATTGGAATGATTACTGAATGAACTTTGCAAGAACTCTTCAAAGACTCGTTCAAAGACTCGTGACCCACAAAAAGTCTGAAAAATGCTAAACACCGAGCATTTTCACGTGCTACACACATAACCCTTGAGCGAGGCTGCGAATAATGGGCCTTTGATATACCTCGAAGGCGGTTTCAGTGGGACTTTGCCGCACTAACATTTCCTTACGCTCTACATGTTTTCAGGTGTTTTTCGTTGGGCCGTCGCGGCGACTCAGTGGTTATGGTGCTCGGTTGCTGAGCCGAAAGACGCGGGTTCGATCACGGCCGCGGCGGTGGCATTCCGATGGAGGCGAAATGCTAGAGGTCCGTGTACTGTGAGATGTTAAAGAATCCCAGTTGGTCGAAATTATCTGGAGCCTTTCACTAAGGCGTCCCCTCATAGCCTGAGTGGCTTTGCGACCTGAAATCCCATAAACCATGCTTTTCAACAATAAGACACACGTGTTCGTGTAGTTAACATTTTACGTAAGTGTATTTTCTCCACTTGCGTGTGCGTGTTTTCCTGTATACACAGTACGTAAACAGCCCCTGTATAAATTTGCTGTCCACTCTCCACCTAGAGCCCGTCCATTTTCCACCTAGTCCATTTTCCACTCTATTCATTTCACTTCCAGCGGCGATAGCCGCCGCGGTGGCTGAGTGGTTATGGCGCTCGGCTGCCGGCCCGAAAGACGCGGGTTCGATCCCGGCCGTGGCGGTCGAATTTCGATGGATGCGAAATTCTAGAGGCCCGTGTGCTGTGCGATGTCAGTGCACGTTAAAGAACCCCAGGTGGTCGAAATTTCCGGAGACCTCCACTACGGCGTCTCTCATAGCCTGAGTCGCTTTGGGACGTTAAATCCCCCATAAACCATAAAAAAACTTCCAAGATGGATGGATGGATGGATACGGCTGAACCCTTTAAATCGGGCGGTGGCTCAAGCCACCTAGCCATGCCTTGTGAAATTTTACTCCTGTCTTGCTTTTAGCCACCAATCGTATAACCTTCGCTTGGTTACTTCTAACCTCTTAAAATCCACTTTCCCTTCACTATCCCTAAACCCCAATGCCTTGGGTAAGTCAGCCCCGCTGCCTTCCACTGTAGGGTGAAGCCCTTTACAGAAAAGTATCAAGTGTTCAGCCGTTTCCTCCTCCTCTCCGCACGCAATGCACAAAGTGTCTATCTCGTGGTACCTGACTCTATACGTCTTAGTCCGCAAAACTCCCGTCCTGGCCTCAAACAACAAAGAGCTTCCCCTACAATTATCATAGATATTTTCTTTGACAATTTCCTGTTAAAGGTCCGGCATGTTTCCCAGTGCCGATTTCGTCAGCATCCCTGTTTTCCACAGAGCTCTCTCTGTTTCTTTAACCTTTAGCGGCAGCTGTTCAAGCGCCCCTCCGTCTTCTTCAATTTTTTTTCGGACAGCGGTGATAAAGGGCACGCTGTGTCGTTTATGACATGTGCTAAATTCCTGTGTCCACATACGCAGAGCAAACAGTTTATGCTTGAAGCAGTAAAGCGACACATTGCATTGCAGCCCGCGTCTGCCTATCTTGTTCACCTGCCGTTGTTCGTTTTACGCGTTTTTTACTGCGTTTGTAGTAGGCAGTCCTTAGTCAGATGTAACGCGAACACTTGAGCCGTTTAACCGTTCAGTTCCTATGCGGCACAGAAATCTCAAAGGAAATAAATGAATAAATAAATACTGACGCTATATCACTTGCGAACACGCAATAACCTATCAAATAAGACAGCTAGTGATAATTAGCAGAGAACACAGCTCATCAAGATATATATTTTCATACCTCAACATTTAGAAAGTGCACAAAAGTACCTGCAATTAGAATGTGGCCAACGTGCTCGGTATCCTGTTTCCTCCCGCTTGAAGAGCTTTGACTGCAGTAACTGCGCTATCGAAGACTATAAGGATCGATTCATAAACTAAGGAATATCACGACCACCGCTTAGGTGCAGAGACACTGTGCCACAGAACCCACAAGCAGCAGCATACCAGCATATTTACGATATTTCATCTGGCGTGTCCGCCCCACTACTAAACAGACCACTACTAAAAATTTAGGCTACGCCCTCTTTTTACGACCCCAGTCGATAGTTTTAATCCACCGCCTCCTGGCACAGCTGCACACGGTTCCCCCCTCCCGAATGGCCACAACGGTGCTTGTCGCCAAGCCAGATGCGCTTTAGATCGAACCACTACGAGTTCTGCCAACGCGTCGTTCTGCATCTGCCCCGTGTCATTCGTGACTCCCCCTCAGCCAAATCCTGTTGGAAAAGAAGTCCCCCTCAGCGTCCGGACGCCTTGCCACGACATACAGCGCGCCGACGCGACTGCGAGCGTCGCAGCGCGCGCTGACACCGGCTGTCAGCGACGGCGCGCATTGCCCGGCCGTCGACTCATTCCCCCTCCCAGACCCGACCCCCTCGACTTCCCGAAGCCTCGGCGGGCGCCGGTCACCGAAGCGCCGCCGGGAGCATTCCTCGGCGGAAGGGGGGCTCCCTCCGCGCCACCCGACCCGTTCTGCTGGCCTCGGGCGGGGTGGCGCAACTCGGGGGATCCACGGTCTAGCTATAGCTGCTCGTGTCGCATCTCTTCGCTTTCACAGTGGCACACAAGCCAGCAAGTCGTGCTACACTGTTGCTACAAATGCGAAAACGACTTGTCACTGGCGCTCTTAGAAAATAGTGAAGTACAACGTGCAAAAACTGACGGTGGGCTATCACTATCGGGTACGCCATACAGTAGGGTTCAGGGATGATTTCGACTACTTGTGGGTTTTAAAGCTCGCCGGAATCTTACAACACAAATAGCCTCTGCGGCCAGGAAGCCAAGGAATTCGAACACGGCAGGAGAACCCCACAGCCACTCTAGCGAGCATCGCTTAGACTCTCAGATTTCTTATCAACTTATGAACGTGAACGTACGAAGACCTCAAGCACAGAAGCAGTGTGCTAACAGAGCCGGAAGTGCATGGACCGCATCTCTGTCACACAGTCAAGCATTCGAACAATCGCCAGCCCAGCCTTGGGAGACAGGTCAGTGCGTAACACATATAAAGCGCAACGCATGATGGACGACCGGTGCGGCCACGATGATCCCGGAAAAGGGAAACGTGCCGGGCTGGTTCTGTGGCCGGCCGGTCCTTCGGAAAACTGGCTGCGTCGACCTCGATTTCGCGCCTTGCTCCACGCGGGCGCTTCGCTAACGCACGCAAGCAAGAAAAAGGCAGCGTGTGACCAAGGCAAGGACGCCCGCTCTCCTCGCGACAGTTCAGCGGCAGCGGAGCCGGCGCTACAACACGCCAGGTGCCCGGCGTCGGCTCCAACTGTTTCACCTACTGCCGCGGCGCCACGAACGTCGCGACGCCAGACGCCTGTTCGCGCATGAGCGATGCCGCCGCTGACGCAACGCCGCCGGGCCCAGTAACGGAACGGCCGAGGGAGCGGGCGCGCGCGTTTTCGTGTTTCTCTTCCAGGTCACGTTCCGACTCGTTAACGCACGCGCATCCAAACGCGGAAGAAGCGGAGCGCCGCATATAACGACGCGCACGCTTTGACAATGGCTTTTCAGACCAATCGTTGAGCTGATCGCAAGTGCAAGTTTAGCGGTGCGACCTCTTAAGGAGGCCAGTAATGCCATGAACACTGTCACCTTCGTCATCACGCATGCCTTTAAACGTTTAGTTCTTACGATCTTACAAATTTTACTCTGCAAGGTTACAAGCGCAGTCACATGTCGTTAACCAGATCAAAACTGAATTTATGGTGGACTCTGTCTTGAGGAACGAGACAGCATGAATCCTTGAACTAAGACCGAAAACATTTTGAAGGCGAGGCTCATGCACATTTGTAACGCAAACTCAGTCGCGCAAAGCACACGTCCCGCACGAAATGTGCCAGGCGGTATGATGTTCAAAGCCATGTACTCTGGATGCGCAGCGGACTCACCTTGAGCGAGGACGACGCATTTTAGCAGGGCACACAGCAGCAGACCGAAGAGGGTCCTCGCAAACAAACTTGCTGCTCCGCTCGTAGTACGCCCGGGCGCTGCCATCTTGGATTCTTGCTTCAAAGCAGACGACGCGTCCTAAACACACCCGGCGCTCTGCCGGCAACGCGCACCAAGAAGTCGTCGAAAGTCGGATGGTTAGCTCGCAGCCCACAGGCACATAGCGCTACTCGTCGACGCACACACTCGGCGAGAAACGTGCCGATGCGAATCGGTCGAGTGACACTGGCGAAGTGAGCCTCCACGATGCATGCGCGGCAGACCTGACGGCCTCCGACCACGACCGGTCTGATGAGCGAGCGCGCCGAGGCAGCCGAGGACGACGGGCTAGCAGACGACGCGGAGGCGCCACAAGCGCTTTAGGACCGGCTCACTAAAGTTTACCTCTCTCCGCTCTCTTATTGGCTGAACCCCGTAAGAGCACGCTCTCCCATTGGCTTACGGCGTGCGGAATAGGGGGGTCATTAGGACCCCTTAATTGTACCTATTTTCGTTTCCTTGCTTTCAAGCTGCTCGCCGGTGGACCGGTGGTGCCGGCAGCTGCCGCGCGGCTCCGCGTGATGGCGCTTTATCAATGGCTGCTGAGTGCTGCGTTGCTGCCGGCTGGCCCCGGCGCTTCTAAACCCGCGGCAAGTCGTGCGGTTCGGAGCGAGAGAGAAACAAGAAAACAAGAGCAGTCACGTTGGCGTTGCACTCGTTCTGCTTTGCTTGAAGGCGGCAGTTTCTCTATGCTGGTCTCCCACCGACCTTCGCCGTCGGGTTCGTTGCGTGTCCGCTCTACCTCCTCCGAAAATTCTCTGTCCGTCGAGCGCGTCTGTGTGCCTGCATAATGAGAGTTATCAAGAGGGCACTTTTTTTCACTCTCCTTCCTCCGTGCGGGGGGGGCGGAGGTGATTTCGCCTGTGGTCTGAGAGCTGCAACAACGAACCGCGCGCGAGGGCTAGTGTGTGCATGTGTGTGTTATTCACTTTTCGGTGCCGGTGTTGGTTTCGGATCCGGATTGCGGTCGCTGGGGCGACGAAAGCAGAGGCGGCGGCGTTGAGGCCCTCTTCTTTTGTCGTCGTCGTCGTCGCTGCGGTTTCGACTTCCAATCACAGAGCTACAGAGCCGGGAGCGTTGCACTTGCTTATTTGCTCGGGCGGGACCGCCCCGCGAAATTTCAGTTTTCCCATCGGACCGGGCCGACGCAGGATGTCATTTGGGAGCGCTGGCCAGATCACTGCTCTGGGGGGAAAGAAGAGCGTGAGTGCGACGGAAGGGGAGGGACCATTGTCTGCGGTGCAGCCGACGCCGGGCGTGCTCTCTTCCGAAGACCATCTGCGAGGAATGTGGGCTTCGCTGCAACGCCGGCGGCGTGTTGCAGCGCTTATCTTCGCGCACTGCGATTCCTGCGTTCGGACGGAGGAGGAGCGAGTATCACGACTGGGGGAGGCGCCCCGAGACGACGCGCTCCACCGAATGCGTCGCGTCCGGCGGCGCGGGTGTAGCCGCGAAACAACATTAGCAGGACCCCCCCTCACGCTGTTGCAGTGTGCGTTCTGCCACTGCAGCCTTGAACTTGCGCCGCTGTTGCATTAGGCACGGCTCTGAGCACGGAGGGACACTCACGAGCTGTTCTTGGCAGATGGCAGGGCCAGCGTTATGACGACTGCTTTCGGGAAAGTCATTTTCGGCGCCGCGTGGGCCATTGATACGAGCGGCACCTGCGTCGGCGCGTCAGACCTGAGGGGTAACAACAGAGCGAGTGGGGCTCCGTTCTTTATTCGTGGAACCGGAATGCGTGCATCGCGAGGGCTGTGGTTATCGCCTACTCCGCGTCGTCCTGCGCGCGGGACAATTTCCGAACAATGGCCAGGACTGGGCATGTCTTGTTTGCCGCGGGTCCCGAGGTGGATATCATTCCACAGGAATGCAGGGAACGGCGGCTTTTCATTTCACTTCTTGGCTCGTTAGACAAAACTTCCATGAGCCGGATGCAGTATCCTCCCACTTCTGTAGCAATCCTTGAACATACAGCATGTCTCGCTATCTAGATCGTCTTCTGTCTATCGTAATCTTATTTATTTATTTATTTATTTATTTATTTATTCATTGATATTGAGATCATGTGTTGGGGACGTGTTTCGTAAGAAGCTGCAATCGGGCCAGTTTTAAGCACGAGTTGCTTTTAGTTCCTATTCTCGGCGAACTAAGGCGAACGTCCGTCCTGGAACCTGAAACCGAACATGAAGCCGAACTTATTGAAAATACTGCGAAACTTATCACGCCAACGGTATCCAACAGAAAGACTTTATAACAACATAGTTCCGAGTGGTATTCGAACTAGCAGCGGCCTAAGCAGAGCAGCTTCGTTTGCCAATGTCTCAGATCGCTTCGCCATCATCGCATGCAGCCTCTCAAGCTGCGCATTATGCTAACTGGTAGCCTCTCGCGCTGCGTGTTTGAAGCTGATGTCTTTGTCATCGTTCATCCGTTCGTTATGCGCCGCGAATGTTTGCTGCGGCACGGCCGGACTAGAGTAGTGGTGACGCGCTGCTGCTCCAGTCCGGCAGTGGCTGAAGCCACTGGAAGGGAGGGGGTTGTGGGGGGCAGAGGTACGGTGCTCCAAACAGCGAAACATTGAGGCGCGCTGAGCTCGTTTCCCAGCACGAAAAAGATAAGCGGCTAACGCGGCAGCAATTAAAGCATAAAAAGCGGCGAAGCCGGACGCGCTGTCCAGCTAGGTTAAGTGACCGAGGCTCCTCAAGCCACGAAAGTAGCCAGGGAGAGCATGCACGCTGCTCACCTCCAAATACCACAGGCGAGCGAATGCACTTTCAGCAGCCGAAAGACCTGACCATTACTACACCCACTGAGTGCCGATACCACCACCTATGAGCCGCCCTAAAAAATACTGCGCCTTTACAGCTTTGCATTTCATGCTTACATCTGGTCTCGACAACGGTATAGACTACCGATAATTTTTTCGCAGTGCGTTCTTGGTGACTTTGTTTTGATATTTGTCTAACGAGTGCAGTAAACGCCTACCGCTCTCTACGATCGTATAATGCCCTGTGCTCTGAATAGCTCATCTCTAATGGTGACTTCCAATCGCAGAGTTGGAGCACTTCTGGAGCAACGTTTCCTGCTCTTTTCGGAGCAACTGTATTCCAAACGCAGATCTGAGGCACGGATCGCGTCTTCCAATCGTAGACAGGGAGCGGTTGCCGCGCCGAGATTGCTCCGTGGAGCAGTCGGGACTGCTCCGCCGAAATCGGCGGATCCGACCGGAAGTTTGCGTGACGTTCTTTTTCAGCGGCGATAGCGGCGCCCTACATGCTCTGGCCTGCATGCTCTGGCCAGAGCAAGTGTACTCCAACCGCAATTTCAGGTCGCGCGCTCTGCGCCGGATTCAGGCGCTCTGTCACAGAGCGTGCAGACCGCTCCGGGCCTGCGTTTGGAATTCACCATAAGAAAACCGAAAAGAATGGGATTTCTTTGTTTATAGCTGGACTTTACAACCTGTACTGCTTAAACCGCCGTCAGGGAGTTGCGTTCGACCTCAGATACCCTCAAGGCAAGAACGCAAAGAAACTTCGCCGAAAGAATATCGAATAAAATTAATTAACTAATTACAAAGGGAGGCTTGAGGCCGTTTGTTGGGGAATTGGGTTGTTAAGGAAAGGAAAAGTAGGGACCTATTAGATACATAGGGGGAAGTCATGGTTTAAATGGTAGCTTTGTGCTAAGCCAGCACGATCGCAAGTTAATTTTTTTTTTTTTGGTTTGAATAACGCGCTACACACTAACAAAACGACAACTGGAACGGGGGAACGGGGGAATCAAGAAACGAAGGAGCGTGCGACACAGCCGTTGGCGATGAATTGATTGTTTCAGCATGTTCATGAAATGCATTTATCTACCCTCGTACCAGAATAAATCTCAGTTGTTAGTGCGCGCTTGTCCTGTGTCCCCCGTTCCAGTTGTCGTTTTGTTAGTGTGCAGCGCGTTATTCACACCAAATGTACAACCAACTAGCCCACATTGCTGCCTTGCTTACGGAAGTTAATGCCCAGGCAAATAATGGTCGTAACCAATAAACCCACCTTATACTGTTCAGTATTGATGAAGGCATGTACTTTTACTTGGCTCCAAGCGAGGCACATTTATGCGTCGAATTCTTAGTGCTCGCCACCTGCTCCTCTTCGTTCACTTCTTCGTCCTCGGCGACGCGTTCGACCGCCTTGGCCGCCTTCTCACCTTCGTGTGCGGTTACAGCTGCTGTTGGCGACATAAGCGAGCGTTACAATGAGATTAAGCTTGAAAGGTTCAGGAACATGGTTGCTGGCTACAGGCTGGAGAGCCTCGCGATTACTGCCGGGTATCTTTTTCACAGTAAACCGGTGTTTATTGTAAAAATAGATGTCACCATAAGTGGCGTAATTCAGAGTGCTTCCACGGCACTAAACCTTCGCATCTCTTTGGCTCATCCCGCTCCATCGTGCGGCCACGGCTGCTGCACTACTGCCACCGGGAATTTGAGAGCGCCTAAAGAACGGATGAAGGATGACAGCGGCGACGATTTTGTCACGAGCAAATGTTGCGTGCATCATTAGAACACACAGAAGTGATACGCTGCATGCAGGGCGCATGACCGAATGGAATGAAGCGTCGTGAAACCAATCTGCTCTACCGGCGTTGGTTCGAATCCCGCTCGTGGCGTCGGGCTGCGGAACTGCTGGGTACCATTCTGACGGTAATTGTACGAAAAAAATTTCGGCTCCAGATTCAACGTACGCTTCGCCGTGTTTTCGGGTCGCCGTTCCCATGAGTATGCCTTGGATAGGCATGAGAGAATGGTCCAAAAGCATTTCCTGTTTAAAACGACCGAACACACTCACAAGGCGCAGTCGGAAAATGGCAAGGCATATACTCATGTCTGCATGAAAAGCACGTCGGTGTACGCATGCTCATGGTCGTGTACGACGGTCCATACTTGGCTTAAGCATGCACGTGGCGCAATTAATCGCTGCAGACGCTGTGAGGATGACAGCGAGAAGGCGAAGAGAGGGAAAAACATGAAAATAAAATATAATTATCTGTGAGGAAAGGAAAAGAGCAGTAACTGTCCGACCTTCTCTGGACTCCTCAACCGCGCCGTAAAGAATGAAAGATGGTATGGGAGAAGGGAGACAGGAAGAGGTAGCACCTCAACCCAGCACCTCCACCAAATATTACGGGGTTAGTTGAGCAGCAGGAACGATAGGACGCACACAGAAGAAACACAAGGAAGGAAGGAAGGAAGGAAGGAAGGAAGGAAGGAAGGAAGGAAGGAAGGAAGGAAGGAAGGAAGGAAGGAAGGAAGGAAGGAAGGAAGGAAGGAAGGAAGGAAGGAAGGAAGGAAGGAAGGAAGGAAGGAAGGAAGGAAGGAAGGAAGGAAGGAAGGAAGGAAGGAAGGAAGGAAGGAAGACCTCAGACGTTGCTGGCACATACACAGGCACATACAAGACACAGGCAGTACTTAAGACACACTAAAACCGAAGTCACTCAAGCACCAGCTGCACCGTCCTCGTCGTCGTCAACTGCCCAGCGACAGAAATACGTCATCTTCGCTTCGCGACTGTGTACTGAACCGGACGACCCGAGTTCAGTCCCGGCCGCGGCGGCCGCGTTTCGATGAAGGCGAAGCTCAAAAGCCGCCTATGTTCTGTACGATGTCAGCCCAGAGTTTAGGAGAATCCTCCAAGGTAGAGTACATTTGTAATAAGGGAGTAATTACTCTTTACCATCAACTCAAGCCCAGCCACATTCCACAGAAACTTCGTAGTTAAACTAAGTAGTTAAACTTCGAAGTTAAACTCTGAAGTAGTTAAACTTCGTAGTTGGTCCGAGGTTCGAGCCGGGGATCACCGCCTGACTGGGGAAGTCGCTCTACAAACCGCGCTAACCAGGGACGCTATCAGATGGTAGAGCGAGAACGAATAGGTAACTCGAAGGGGAAACGGCGCTAGTCCAATGCTTATGGGACTCCACCAAGGTGGAATAGATTTGTAGTATGTATACAGTAGATTCAGTCTCGCCCTGAGATCTGCTAGCCTTCCTGCTTAGGTTACTGGGTAGAGCGATTGGTCCGGGCAGGCGGTGACCACGGGTTCGAATCCAGGACTAGGACAAAAAATTTTTTTAACTTCAAGGCGTCCGTGGAAGCTCTATAGCTTCCCTCATCAGCTGTATGGCTGCGCTTGGGTGGATCCTGATGAGTAATTACTCCCCTATTACAAACTTACTCCACCTTGAGGGATTCCTCTAAAGATAGGACTAACACCATTCCCACTTCGAGTTATTGATCAATTGGCTCTCACCCTGCCATCTGCTAGCTGTCCCGATTTGCTCAGTTGGTGGAGTGACTGCCCCGGACATGCGGTGGTCCCGGGTTCGAGCCCCGGACTAGGATGTATTGTTATTTAACTACCAATTTCAGTGAAAACGTTATAGCTTCCCTCATCAACTGTATGGCTGCGCTTGGGTGGATACTAATGAGTAATTACTCCCTTATTACGCTGTCAGCGCACGTGATCGAAAGTAATCTGGAGCCCTCCATTACGGCTTCGCTTATAGCTCATGAGTCGCTTCGGGACGTTAAACCACAGAATTCACCATTCATTGTTAACGCGAACATCATATCTAGAGATTGGAAAATATCTTCATATATAGGGGTGTTACAACCTGAGCAGATGGGCGCTGTATTCAGCTCGGATCTTCCCTTTGGACTGGAAAGTAAGGGTGCATTTTTTCATTCGTTTTTAAAGAATTATTAAGTGTCCAGATTCCTAAGGTAGACAGCTGGTTAGCATTGTCAGTGAACAATGCTGTGGTTTCAGAGGTGGAAAAAGCTCTAATATCGTCCACATATACAATCGCTTTGTCGTTTATGTTAAGCCTATCGTTGTCGTAAATATTAAAGAATAGTGGCCTCAAGAATCTACTCTGAGGTGCGCCTCCTGTTATAGCCAGAATATCAGAACGACGGGATCAAATTGTACCTACTAAGACCTGGACCTTCGATGTGATAAGATTTAAGGATTCTCCGCGAATGCGGTAACGTTCGAGTTCTGAAAGTTATGATGGTTAATATCTTCAGACGCTTTACTTAAGTCAATAAAAATGCAGGGCAACAAAAGTATTTTTCTACTCAAATAAGCACGTATTCCTTCTGTGTACAGAAAGGAAGAGAGTAATTTAATGAAAGGAAAGGTGGAGAGGTCGGCCGGCAGTAAGGTGATCCTGGCCTGCTACCGTCCACGCTGGGGAAAGGAAAAGGGAAAGTAAAATGATAATTAGGGTGCCAATGGATGGTGATGATGATGTCATAATATAATGAACTGCTTGGGGCGGTCTCGGTCACGGCCTGGGTTATAGAGGAGACCACGCGCACACTGGGTGAATAATAATAATAATTGGGTTTTTTTGGGGAAGGAAATGGCGCAGTATCTGTCTCATATATCGTTGGACACCTGAACCGCGCCGTAAGGGAAGGGACAAGGGAGGGAGTGAAAGTGGCACTTCCAGCTTTTTCTGCAACAGCGCGCGGTGGTGAGCGCATACACATTTGTGCCGGGATATGAGTGTGCAGGGCTCTTCTCTGCAACCGTGTAACATGTGTGTGCAAGACATAAGCTGCATGTGGAAGACATGTGCCGTATGTGCTACACGTAGTTTTCCTTCCGTGTAATCAAAGCGAATTCAATTGATCTGAGGCGTGAATCCGTGTTGATAGTAAATTATTATTGAATTTTGGTCAAGCAACTTGCGAAGCTTGCAAATATTTTGCTCCATGGCAGCCCCATGTTGCTCACCACACAAAGCTGTCGGTGGGCAGTGCCATCAGCACCCTGCTCTCCTGCTGCACGGCTGCGCTGCGGCCTCACATTCTTCAGCTGGGACACCAGGTTCTGAAGGTTCCCAAGAAGCGAGTGACTGGTGGTGACACTCTGAAAACACCAGGGTGAACCAGAAAAAGAACGCATGCACTGACTAAGTGTGTCATGGGAACTTCTACACAAAAGCCATCACCGATGAAAGTGGCAAAACAGTTTGGCCAGACTGGTTTTCAACATTACCCATTGCCGAGAGAACAGGTCACTGTCTCACTGCCCTCACTCCAGAACTTTCTGAAAAAATACGGGACAACCGATATAGGCCTGTAGTTGCTAAGAACGTTCTGATCTTCTTCCTTATAAAGTAACAAAACTTTTTTCCAATTGCATGTCGGCTGGAAAGACGCCGGTTTGAACAACGGGACTATAAATATGCGTCAAACAGCGGATTTTTTCTTGAAGTGTTTATTTAAATGGCCCCTTTTGTTATGAGCGTCGAGGCGGTGTTTTAATTGTAAGCTGGCATAAACGGAATAGATTTCGCTTTCGACAGTCGGGTCGAAAACAGGCCCTTCGGGAACATTGTTACTAGTGACACCATCTGATTCAGCTAGGTATTTGTTAAAAGCATTTGCCTAACTTAGCCCTGACATGTCATGACTGTCAATTTCTATGCTTGTTGGAGGTTGATCACCTAATCCTTTTTTTAGACATGCATTTATATTTTCCTCCAGTTTTCTTGGGAATTTTTAGCCGGAGGATGACTGAAAGGAGTTGCATAATATTCATTTTTCGCAGAAATGGTTTTCTTGCTCACCTTATGAAAATTATGAAAAGATTTGACGCGTGGAAATGCATCGCTATCTTCAGTTCTGCTGAAATCTGTGCGGAGTTTGTATTTCTCAATAACAAGGCGAACAAGATCGCATGTCATCCCGGGTTCGCGCGCATTTGAGCGTGGTGTCACCTAAGTCATCAAAAGACAGTCATTATGTATCGCTTATTATGTTTATCACCTGCACACAGTTGAATTTGATGAGCTTCATTTCGTGGCATCTCTGTCTTCCTAATTTTGAGGCCATGCCTGTCGTAAGTGTCTTCTAAATGTGCATTTTGCTCTTCTTTTTCATGACATTTGCGGGTGCTCACACCCAATCTCTTCATATGCATCCCAGTTCCCTCCTCTCCCCAGCCTTCGCCGTCTACGCCCCTCGCCTCGTCTCGGCGCACGGATTATATATATATATATATATATATATATATATATATATATATATATATATATATATATATATATATATATATAGATCTATAAGATGCCCGCTTCTGTCCCCCTTTCTTCTTCCAATCTGATGTATGCAAATATCTCTGCTCACGCAAGAACTCCTTAGCTCCAGATCCTTAGCCTGATGCCACCTGCCACAGGCATTAATGGATTTCCAGATCATAAAATGCGCTGGTGATAGCACCAAATCGAAGGACGTGGCTCAACTAATCCGGCTTTTCAGAACGACACGAGCCTGCGAGGTTTGTTTGTTCAGCTGGATATTTATCCCGCGGCCTTGGGTCTGCCATCCAAAGACGTGCCGAAGATTTACGCAAGAAAAACTATCGTTCTATTCTTCTTTGCGACAGAAAATTGGAATAATGACTAAGATTTGAGGGTTAGCAGCCGCCCGATGTCATTGTCCTCGATCGCGGAGACTGCACTAAGGCGCCCGTGTGCTGTGCGATGTCAGTGTACGTTAAAGATCCCCAGGTGGTCGAAATTATTCCGGAGCCCTCCACTACGGCACCTCCTTCTTCCTTTCTTCTTTCACTCTCTCCTTTATCCCTTCCCTTACGGCGCGGTTCAAGTGTCCAACGATATACGAGACAGGTACTGCGCCATTTCCTTTCCCCAAAAACCAATTATTATTAATTATTAGCCGAACCCACGAGCCGCCACCCATGCCGTTCGGCACTTCCATGCACACATAGTAGAGGAATTATGAAAGGGTACGCCGGATTTGCACAAAAGTTGCAAATGTGTGATGTTTATCAGCAGGAAGATATTTGAAAAAGAAAAGTGTAAGTTGTTCACACTAATTCCTATGGAGTAATCATTGGTTGAACGCTTACAATGTGTCCCTTTACATAGTGCCGCGGCCTGCAGCTCAGCGTTTTAGCATTCACCCCTACACAATCCCATCAGCCATCGCGCTGACAAGCCGTTCACTTTCTGTTTCTAACTGGCTCCATGGGTCAGTGGACGTCTCAATCGCGTTTTGAGGTACGTGGCGGTGGTGTCCACCTGCAAAAAAGCGTGCTTTCGCACAGTATATCATGCTTAGCAATGCTAAACCGCGAGCCATTTATTTATCCCCCCTAGGGCCAGTATTCGACAAAGGAGGCGAGAGGAAAGTGCATTTCTCTCTTCATGACGCCTATCGCCGCTTCTGTAGTTCAAACGTAGGTTACTACCCCTCAATTTCAACTCAAGAGGTTTTTAGCCGTTATAGTTACAAGCGAAGCATAGCGAACAACGGGCCCGTATAACACAGTGAACAGCAGTAAAAAGATGCGATACAGAGGGTAAAGAAGCCAATATGCCAATGACACAGCGCGTCCGGAGAAGAGGCTGAAACCTTGCCGTGCGGCCGGCGGGTCGCGCATTTGAGACATATCTCTCGTATATGCTTATAGTGATGTTCAATCTGATACAACACCGACAGTGTCGTCGCTTTGGATGCAAATTCAGTACAAAACGGGAGGGCGGGGTCTCTTAAGCTGACAACTGTGCATTCTGAAGTTTAAAATTTGCTCCCTGCCAGTTTTTGTTTGTTTGCTTGCTTGTTTGTTTCCGACTTTTTTTTCCTTCAATGCCATATGTTACAGGAAAAAGCAACTCCCCCCCCCCCCCCCCCATTCCCACAAGCCGTCTTCTCAAAATAATTCAAGCGACAAGTTTTAGGCACACCCATCGATTCTCTCACTGTACCCCTTTTCAACTCTGCACTGGATATATCTAAAAAAAAATACATTTAGTCAAAGAATCCAGCAAGTTGCGAGGAGTTGAGAAGAAACCCGAAATTCAACATACAAAAAAAGGACAAGACCTCGGAACGAGTCAGCCACGCGCTGCAACATTATACATGCTCGCGCCTCCGCTGTATACAGATTTCCTCCACGAAAGAATTTCTAGTCTGGTTATCTTTACGTTTAGTTTTCTGGCACCGTCGCGGCCTCAGCGACAGGGCGCGGCCGCGCGCGCGCGCAGGTCCTGGCCTTTCGCCGCGCTCTGCATTGAATGCAACGCACCGCGCGGCGCGCCCCGCCCAACGCGACGGCCCCACGCACACGCTATGTAGTACGCCTTTTTATATCAGGGCCCACGCGTTGCTCCCGCTTGACTTCGCGCTCGTATCTCAGCGCCATCTCTCTGTAGCCGAGAGCGCGCGATACGCTCGGTGCAGGCGCGCCGGGACATTCAGCTCACGATTGTTCCGCAGCTTTGCTGCGAGCAGACAGCCTTGGAGTGATTTTTATACCCTCGGGGCAAGCTTTCAGCGACGTCCCCTGTGCGCGTGTGTGTTTGTACCCTTTACACCTCTCGCCCTCCCGTCGACTGGCTGGCTGCTGGTGTCAGGGCGGTGTCAGCGAGCTTTAAAGAGAGTCCCTGAGACACCCTGCAGGCGTTGGCGGTGCAGTTTCTATGCTCCCTGAGGCTCTTCTTGCACCTCTCATAGCTGCTAGCATGTTCTAGTGGAAGCTGCAGGGTCAGACCCAGCGCTGCACCAGAACTGTAAAAAGCTAGTCATCGGCCAGCCATGCTTTATTCCAATGTGGCATCTCATGGTGTCATCTGTTTTATCTCTTTCGTATTTCCGGGTCAGGAGGAGACGCACTCGGGGACGAGCTTTTCCATCCCCTTGTACGAACAAGGCAGCGAATTCAGGAACTTTTTTCACCTCAATCAGCGTATGACGTTTCGTAAGCCACGAAAGATGTCGAATGATCGCGGCAAGTGCATGATTTGGCCAGGAGCAGTGTTTCATAGTCCGTTCAAGGGCGATGCTGACAGAATACACGACAGGATTAAAGGGTTAAAAAAAATCTGGAAACACTACAGAATCCAGAAGGCGTTATTACAGGCCACAGCCTCGCCAGAGCTGTCGAACGGCATCCAGTATTTCTCTATTCGTCGTACTCAGCCGGTGAAAGAAGACAGTAAAGCGAACTCATTGAATGCTTCAGTGAAGCATTTTATTCCCCAGATGCTTCGTGCAACTTGCCCTCATTAATATTAAGCATGTATATAACGTTTCATCTTGCCGGTCTCTAAGGTGTACGTCACGAGATGGGGAAACGAGCTGTCACGCAACCATTAACATTTTTATGATCGTAACCAAAGCAGCCCTTCCAAGTGCTGTCGGTTTTGGGTGGTGATAAGCTCACTATGAGACGAACATATCACGTGAACTGTTGTCATCTGGAGCTTGCACTCGCTGTTCATGAAGGTATGATAGCAGCGGAAAATTGGGTGTTAATTTTTACACCTTTCGATTAGTGTAGAACACAGAGAGAAAAAGTAAAGGGTAGCTTCACTTTTATAACGAGTCGGGCGACACAATAAAGACTGCTTACGTGTGAAAAGACATAAGCCCACCCGCTCAGTTCGTGAACGCAGTCGCCGCGCGCTGCGGCGTGATGTAACCCGATGTCACGCAGCTGGCTTGTCTACCTACGCATGGCTCTAGGAAGCCGCTTCCGCGATGCCGCTGCACCTCTTCTGATCTGCGCTCAACTTCGTGAAGTCAGTCGCCACCGTGCCGCGGCCCGCGCTCCGCCTTAAGGGCATACGACGCTATATGTAATGAGGAAATGCCCAAAATATGCAGAATTGGTCTTCCTATCGCAATTGGGTCGCCATTGGGATGCCTGCTCATGGCGCCTGTATTTTTATCGGCAGAAATTGCAAAACACCCCAAGCACTGAGGTTTCAGTGCGCGCGTTACACCGTCGGTATACGATCCATTCGGTACGCTACATATACCGGGGCCCCTGAACAGCACAGAGCGTATGCAATACGCGTAGGTTTGGGAGAAATGCGCTTGTACAGAATCTTGTCATCCGCGGCAAATAAGAAACACTGTGGATGGTCTTGCTGTTTTTTTTTTCTCCCCTTTTTTCGTGTCTTCGTGAAGTTCTTGATTGATTTGAGAACACTGGATTCCGCGACATGTCCGGAAAAGGATTTGCGATGTGGTCACAGTGTTTCCAAAAGTCGGAGGGCCAATACACAGAATATGCCTCTCAGCCCTACCTATGCATGTCCTGCACAACAAGAGCGTGTTCAACAAGGCCGTCATGAAACGTTTTATTCCCTGGTATGTTGCTTGTGGACGCAGCTGGCACAGGACAGGGTTAATTGGCGAGATATGGGAGAGGCCTTTGTCCTGTGGTGGGCGGAGTTTGGTTGCTGACTATGATGATGGGGCTTGTGTGCAAGAGGTCGCGAAAAAAAACGGCCGTTGCTTAGCTTGGTTAAGCCTGGTGATTGCGAAGCTTAGAAAGTCGTTCTTCTTCCGTCTCCGTAGCTCGCTGATGCTTCCTCTTTGTATTCTGCCGAGCTGCCTTGTTCGTAGGCGCCATCGTAACATCTGGCTGTATGACTGCCTTGGCGAGAGCAGCGGAGCTGTTTTATACAGCTGGTGTGACGTCACTCTGACCGTAGCGCCCCTGGTGAGAGCAGCGGGAGTTAGGCCGCCGTTGGTGGCTACCGCCTCGCCTCGCGACGGCGTGAGATGGGGCCCCGTTTTTACACAGCTGGTGTGACGTCACACCGACCGTAGCGCCCCTGGTGAGAGGAGCGGGAGTTAGGCCGCCGTTGGTGGCTACCGCCTCGCCTCGCGACGGCGTGAGATGGGGCCCCGTTTTTACACAGCTGGTGTGACGTCACTCTAGGTCACGTGGTGTGGCGTCACGCAGCGAGGTCACCCTAAAGGTCGATGGTGCCTACCACCGCCTCGCCACGGAACGGGCTGAAGTGCGACCTAAAGTAGTATTGCTTCGCAATAAAAAGAACACAGCGTGGTATATCTCAAGGTGGCCTTAGAGGCAACGCGCTGAATGATTCTGCATGAAACATGCGTTATCCAGATGTACGCTTCTGGGCGGTGGTCCGTGAAGACCGAAAGAAAGAAAAAGAGCAAGAAAGACATGAGGGAAGGTAAGAAGTAGAGAAAGGAATAAGAGCACAAGAGAAAGAAAGAAAGAAAGAGCAAAATAGCAAGGAAGGGAGGAAAAGAGTTGGATCAAAAATAAAAGAAAAGGAAGGAAGGGAGGAATTAGGAAGGCAGGAAATAGGGAAAGAGAGAATATGAAATAATGGATAGAAAGAAAGGGGGAAAAGAAAGAGAGCAAGAAAGAACGAAGGAAGGTAAAGGAAACCTGCAGCAGTTTTGACGAGAATTGAAACTAAAGTCCTTCAAACAACGACCACTTCTTGATTTTTCTATTGGGGCAATTTAACAACAGAAAGTGCGTCCGCAATGAATGAGTAAGCACGAATGTGTATTTTAGAAATGTAGCAACTGTGCAAAAAAAAATTGTAATAAAACTATACTTCAACATCAAAATTCCATAAGCTTGAAAATTTGAATCGCATGCGGGACCAGTTTCGGGTGAACTGCAGATGATTCGCGAAATTTTTTCTAATAAGGTCATCGCAAAACTTTAGTCTTTTAAACCCAATTGATGCACAATCAATGCTCGCTGCATGCTGCGGCCATCATTACCAGCAAGGCACTTGGGTATATGCTTAATAAAGGCATAACTTGTCTGGCGTGTGCTCAAGTCAACACGCAGATAACGCGCTAGAATTGAGGAGAGTTGTGCTGTGTATATACTGTGGTATAGATTGTAGTTATAGATTATCGTTGGTGTATATATATATATATTCGAAAGAAGCTGGCGGTGTACTGTATGTATGGCCCGACCCTGAGGAAACGAACGAAGATACGAACAGTATAATCATTCAAGACAAAATCGAAGAGAAAGTCACGACCAATAAGCACGATGTGAAGAAAATGGCAGTTCACGAACTGGAAGTCGTCCTTATCGCTGTATTATCCCAGCCATGATCTTAACCACGCGGCCGGAGGAGATACGCCGAAGGTTGGCATCAGACTGCATTGCATTAGCAATACCTGCAAAATGGACATACTATTTAGATAATTACATCAGCAGTGTACTGTGTGGCGGAACAGGATGGTCGCTGGACCGAATCCACTGTGGCGAACTCGTGTTGTTGTTCCGGCACGCAATAACGCCTCGCCCTATATGGATAGATGAAAAACTTTATTTAGCGAGCGAGTTTGGACCCTTCGAGGCCTCAGGGTCACCGCACAGCCCTCACATTACTCGCATGTGTCAAGGCCACGTAGGAACATGGCACTGGCACGGCTAGGTTGGGTGTCCAGGTCCTGCGACGTATGAAGGGCCTCCCATTCCTCCCATGTTTCGATGGCAGGCTGTCCCTGCTGGGGGAAGGAGGGGCAGGGCAGCCGAAGAGGATGTGCTCTAGGGTGGAGTGCGATTCTCCGCAGTGAGTGCACCCTGGGGAAACGGGGCGGAAGTAGTATAGAAGCTAAGGGGTGGGAAGAGCTCGGGTCAGGAGTCGCGTCCAGAGGGTTTGTTGGCAGTGGGATAGGCGGAAGTGGGAAGGGGGATATAGTCGGCGGGCAAGGCGTACTTGTTGGACGGGTTCTGAGAACGTGTGTGCCCGCTCCCTCGAGAAATCCCGGCTTGGGGTTGCCATTTTCCCGGCAAATAAGACCTCGGGCTATGTTGTCGGCGGCCTCATTTCCGGGATTGCCAGAGTGAACTGGCATTCACACGAGCTCAATACGCCTATCGGAATTTACGGTGCGCATTCTCAATATTTGCCACGCGGTGGCATGAACGCGTCCGCGGGCGAAGTTAACAATGGCTGTTTTGGAGTCGCCGACTTTGTAAGCGTCGTTAGCACCATGACATAATGCAGTGTGTTGCGCTAGAGCAGCTTCTGTCATAACCTGCGTGTCGCTCATAAATGCAGAGAATGACGAGGATAACACATTAGTGTTAACCGTAGTAGTTCATATTCCACCCTTTCGAAAGTGTTCGGTTTCTTGCTCTGCCATCACAGTATCTCGCGGGAAGTTAACCATTCCAAACCCATTTCGAATCATGGTGCTGTAGCTCCCAAATTACGTGATGCACACCTGTACTGAAAAGTTGGCAGGCCACTCGCAGTTTTGGTGTCTCGCTCTACTACTTCGACGTTTCGGATGTTTCGAAGGTAATAACAGTTCCACTTATTTTGACATGTGATCACTAATTATAGATGTGTGGGTCACTTCTTCCCTTCTTCTCTTTTTTTAACGCTTTATTTGCATCGTCCCACTTACTGAACCTGGAATAATCTATAGCATTATTCCTGTTCAAGCCGTATAAACGTGCTGGATATGCTGTTATGACGTGTGAAAGCTCTTACGCTAGGCTGTAGCACTGTGGCGACCTCTGAAAGCGCCGCATTTGTTGTGGTGTGGCACAGCAAATCCCAGAGCCAGTGTGGAAGGGAAGGAATGATTTGGATTTGGTCTTTTCATCTTTCTTCCGTACTTTTTTGTCACATGACAGCCTATCACATCACCGGCCGGCTGAGGCAGCGGTGCTTATGGTGCCGGTGTGGAATGACTAATTGCTTGGAACGGCGGAAACGACTCCTAGGCCTAGACTGAACTTCGTAACTGCGTTGCATAGTTGTGTTTATTTTTTCTGGTTGTAAGCAAATTTCAGCCACCGAAAGTATCCTTGCGTTTTTTTTTTTCAGGACTGTGCACAGTACGTTTTTCGGTATGGCACCATTCTTGAGAAAAGATTGTTGAAACAAATACTTGTTTTTTTGTCTTACAGTCCGGCCGACTAATTTATATATTCATTTATTTTGTTTACTTTTTCGTTTATTTCTTTATGTTACTTGCGGCTTTCGACTCAGCGAGAAGCAATAACACAACAAACGTTTTTGGTTTACTTTTTCATTTATTTCTTTATGTTACTTGCTGCTTTCGACTGAGCGAGAAGCATTAACACAACGAACTGAGCATATCTTTATACATTACAGAAACATTAAGTGAGAAAGGAAACGCCTATGACATAAAAAGAGACCATGCATGCCATGACGCACACAACGGTTCCAACTATACAAAGTCAGATTAAATAAAATCAAACAAGGAACCAGCGGTAGCTTGCCGCTAGAGCTAAAAGCGAGGTGTCATATTCTACAGGCCCGTCCACGGCAGGCATCAAGACGCAGCCGCAACACTACAGGTGTGCGGCGCGCCCTTCCTAGTCTGTATAATGATCCGGGGAGTGGTGCGATCGGCGGACCCGATTAGGCCGCTCCGTGGACACCGTGACTCACCTTACCGGTCGGTTGATCGCGTTACCCGCGCCGCCATTTATAGAGGGCGCCCTTGAATCGCCGCTGCGGCCGCCGTAAATCAAGTGGCGTAAGCGCAATACGCCGATGGTGCTGGAACACGTGCGAGCGACCACGGCCCCGTTATACCACTTATCGACCCGTTGGCACGGACGACCAGCTGACAAGCCGCTGCCCGTTCGGTGGAACCAACAGATGTGGCTTACTTTTGAGATACTGTGACTGCCGGCAATGAAAATGTCTAGCAGCACGGCCTCGGAACACAAGGACAGAAAGATGAAGAGCTCATTATGACGTATACGCCAATGAAGTCAACACTCCTTCAAACCAAGGAAAGCACTCGGAAAGCTTACATTTCTTCTGGTAGCAGCATATATAGCACCAACGGAAATCCGGCTCAGGTTCGCTGTACCGTTTGATGATGATGATGTCCTCAGGCTGAGTGGCACGTACTGTACCGTTTATGAGCTAGATACGGTTGTCTTCTTTTTACGTTTTCTGCGACGTTGTCTGCTGTCCATAATTACTCTGCAATTGATTTCCTCCTCAAACCAACACCACCAAAACGTGAAGTCCCTGTACATTGACCGTCGGCTTCTTTCCTATCTAACCTGATCCAGGCGAGGGTGGGAGTTATCACAGGGAAAAGCAATCGAATAAGGACACGGAGATTCGAAACGGGCGTAGCTGTCATAAGCTATAGGAGCACGAATTGAATCAACATGTACTCCAACACGAAAACAATCGCGAAAAGTATATATATATATATATATATATATATATATATATATATATATATATATATATATATATATATATATATATATATATATATATATATATATATATATATATATATATATATATATATATATATATATAAACAAATGGCACAATGTAAACTAAAAAGGCGGCGTATAGCGACTTCTTAGCTCGAATTTATGCTGAAAGACAACAACTTGGCAGTCTGCAAAACAACCACGCATGCGCCCACCCGTTCAAAGTTGTCGACGCGACGGCCTGATAACGCGCGCAGTTGTCGCGCTAAACCACCAGGGCGGCACTAACTCGCAGCAAAAGAATAGAAGCGGGTACTTGTAATGCATGCCCCGTCGCCTGGCGTACGTTCCTTCATTTTATAACAATGGAGTTCCGCAAGGTCTGGTGGTGTCAGGGACATGCTCTGTCCTCTACGTACTCGATCGCTGTCTCTACACCTGTCGGTTTGGAAGGAAAAGATTTCTTGACTGCCTTCGTCAACTTAAATAATGGTTAAAAAAGAAAGCTCGTGTTTATTTTAAAACTTCATTTTATCTCTGCTTTCTTTCCCAGAGGTAAGCGGAGGGAATAGTGTTAACAGAGTTTTTTCTCGCAAAGTATCTGCCAAGCCACCCAAGTACTCCGTTATCTCCCAAGGCAAATGTTCGGAGTCTGGCTGCTGTCGCATCACAGGCACAACCATGACGCTGTAGAAACTGTTTCTGCATAGTTCGAATGGAGAGATCAAGACTGATCAGATCACTGGGGATGAGTAACTCTTGCAGACGTTAGCTTCGTCGTGCAAGGCTGTCTGAAAATATGACAATCCATCACCCATCATATGACAATCCATCAATCCATCATCGCCGCCCCAAAAAGTGCGCAGATGGAGAGTTTTAAAATAGAGGCAACATTTAGATATCATGTATTTCATCATTCCCATCTGCTCGAATAGAGAAAGCGGATGTTCGTTTCTTGCTTAGCAAGCGCATTCAAGTCTTGCTGAAGACTTCTGCTAATTATATTTAGACCCCTGGCGCTCATTAATATGCACTCTGCACAGGCTTCTGCATCAGCCCGCGCACAGGGCAACGACATCGAAGGCGTAATCAGCCATTAGACCCGGCTGTCATGGCTTGGGATAGACGCATGCTATTCTGTTTTGTTCACTGTCCTCCAAGAGCCGCCCTGGTTGAATTTCTCCTTTATTGCACACGCAGCGCAGTAAATGGCGCACGGTGAGACATTCCAGACATCTTCACCAAGACTTGCATGCACTTGGGATTCGCTGGCCAGCCAAATTTCCCAGGGCTTTTAAGATAGTGACAAGGGTCGCACAATCAGACATTCCCCCGTACCACTGTATTCCTGCAGGCAGCAGTCGCTCACACAAGGCCTCACACGTGTTGTTTAAAAATTAAGGGCCAGGGGGGGGGGGGGGGGTGTCAAAAGGTCGAGGTGGGCCGACCAAGGTTGGGGCGGTTACCTGCTGAAGCCATTTAGCGTGATCCCCGTTGTAATCTTTACAGCGCAGCGGTGAGTCTCGCTTTTTGTTAAGGGAATCGGTCTAAAAGGTTCGGCACCCATTTCTGGAAGGCACATGCAGGTTTAGTGAAACTGCTTTTATTGTTGTTGTTGTTTTTTGTCGCCGTCGCCGCTGCTTTCCGGCGAAGGAGACAATCAGCCCACGCCCGCAGGCGAGCCGGAGGAGGCCCGCAGGATGAGAGGCCCGTATCACCGTGGGTTCGACTAAAAGCTTTCTGGGAGCCGGGCAGCAAAGTATGATGGCGTCGGTGTGTCGCCGGCCGCGGGGACTGCGTCCGATAAGCGTTCGCCAGCCTCCCTTGCTTGGCTCCTTCAAATGGAAAAAACGAACAGCCAGAAGCAAAAGCGGCTCTTCCTCTTTTTTCCCTCTCCAGTTATGATCCAGCGCCGCCGGTCTTGTCTTGGCCCCTGGCTTCCCGCCGTCTGCTGCTGCATGCCGTCGTCGTCTGCTACCCACGGGGACGGACGCGCGCTGAGCGCGCGGAGGTCGTCTGCTCGTGTCCCACACGCACGCAGACACCGAGGAGCAGACGGTCTTCTTATCGGCCCTAACATATGGACGGGGCCCGCACGGAAGCAGCAAGATGGTGGCGGAGGGCCTGCAATGTAAAACGAAAGAGTAAAAAAGAAGGTGAATGTCGCCTGCTCTGCGCAGCTGTGGTTCATGCTACCGCCGCCCCTGAGTTTTCGCAGATTAGGCTGCAGAAGCGAAAAGAAACAAAAGCGTTACTTATAGGTAAGACAAAGAAAATTACGGCTCGATTTTGAAATGTGCAGAAAAAGAAAAACCGGCAAGGAACACATCGCATTGATTTGGAAATAGACCTTTTAATATCGATACTTCTGATTGTCACTGACTGTGACTATGAATGACTATTCGGCTGGCTGACTACTGACTGACGAGGCTCTGACTACATTACACTGGCTATGTGGCTAGAGGTGTTCAAAATTGGTCGGAATAATTAATCGATTCATGAAGTCAGTCCTACCACATCGTTCTCCTTCTTTGCGACCGTCGCAGTCATATTCGTCCTGTTCTTTAGCCCTAAACTATGGTACTTTGAAAGCACGAAATTGGTGCTTGGAAAATCCCATTATGATATGGTGAGAGCTGCGCTGCAATATAAACACTAACTGCATGACGTTACGTTACTCTTAATTTAGAATAAGGAATCTTGACGTCACAGAGCAGCACTTAGGAATATATGATGCGCACACTAGCGGCACGCACTGGATTAATTTCTCCCCTCTTGGAATCGTTAAAGTGACGTGCACACGGTTTTAGCTTTGTACGCGATCATCGAAATGTGGCCAGCGGGACCAGGACCGAGTGTTCCCGACTTTGGGCTCAGCAGGTGAGCTCCATGGAGACAACGTGATGTGAGTACAGCGGATACTCACAAAATGAGACCTAGGGGAATTTCGATGTTTGTGACAGTATTCCTTATCCCTCTGCAGAGGTCGTTGTTGAGTCCTGGAAGAAAGCTCACAAGTTTTGAGCTGACCTAAACAAAAGCCCACCGCACCGTAGCCTGCCAGTTTCTTTGCAGAACTGATAATTTTAACACCTTTATTTGAAACCTAATCTAACTTAATCCTAACCAAACCTACGGCATTCTTGCCTACATAGCACGAGACAGCCAAATACGGTACAGGACAGACAGGACAGGCGCTATGTATACAAGAACTTCGAAACAACTAGCCTAAACCAAGCTCCTGTTAAACCTACGACAAGCTGTCATGAACTTAAGTAGTTAACTGTTAATACTGACGCTTGAATTCAAAACCTAGCCTAAGCCCAACCGTTCCCACGGTGAACTGTAACAAACGCACGCAATATATGTAAGCCTCGCTGTGGTGAGCGCTTCTCCGGAGCTGCGGAAGGAGGCGGTGAGCTTTTGTGCGGGTCATCTCAAAATCGGTGACATTTCCCCCTGCGCTAGGTGTGAATAACAGTCGCGCTGTCTTTACCCTGCATGTGCTACACCTTGTTCTCGCACTGTCTTTGCCTTCAACTCAATGCTAGCGCATCAACTCTTCTCACGATCGCCATCATAATCATAATGGGGTGACTTTTATGAGCTTTTGAAGTAACTTGTGCCAGGTTGCACCATCGCATAATAAACACTGAGTAATCTACAGCCGTACTCCGAAGCGCAGACCGCTGCGGAAATTGTTTACTACAAAGTGTCTTCAGGTGTTTCTCTTTTTTAGCTTCTTTATTTCAAGACCGATTTCAAGGAAATAAGAAATTAGCTATTCTTCGCAACGTGTACCGTTCAGCACTGCACTGGAAAGGTATAGTATACGGCTTCGATCCAAAGCTCTTACGCTGACCCGCTGGCATAACTCATTCGCTCGCCAACGAATCTGCCGTCTCTGTCACCTTAACAGGGCTGAGTAAATAAATTCCCTGAGCACCAGTACAGAGAATAACTCGCTCTTCGCTGACAGAAGTTGTCAGCGCTCCAGCTTACGCGTGCCTACGCCGCCGCCACGTTTTGACGACCAGGTTGCATCGGGTCGCTGTTCTCCCCGTGTGCTATTCTCAGCGCACATATCTCTTCTAATTCGTCCCTTCCTCAGTCAGCATTAAGCCTGTTTCTCTTCGCTCCCACTCTGCGCGGGGCGCGAAGAGCGTTAAGCCCGAGGCGACCATTTGCCGAAGAGGACGGGATGACCATTTAGAACACACACGCGCGCGGACGGAGAGAAAATAACGAATAAAAGTGCCGGCTTTGGTCGCCGACAGGCGGTGGCAGCAGCGCCATGACAGCTCATGCTCTCAGCACTCACCGCCGGACGTGCGCCGCTCACCTCAACCGTCGCTTCCCCGCGCGGAGCTGCGTCGCCACTGATGCTTATCGACGAGCGCGAGGGATGCTAAGTGCTTCTCCGTCTTTATCTCTTTGAGGAGAAAGTAAAAAGCTCAATTCTTCTTCTTCTTCTTCTCGAGACTCAACAATTCCCAGGAAGGCGAGCAGCGGCGGCCAGCTCCGTCTGCGCCTTTTCCACCCCAAATGGGTCGGCCGGTGTGCGCGGCGCGGTGCCCATATCTCCTGCGCATTCCAGCGCAGAAGATAGAACCTCCTCCCCATTTAACTTGCACTGCTGTAGCAAAACTGTCGTCGCTATCTCTTGCTCTCAGAGAGATGCATCACAAAGAATGGGGGAGGCACTAGTGTCCCTCGCTCCGCCCCCCCCCCCCCCAATTCTCTGGACACTGGCGTTTTATTTTAATTTTTCGACAGGACTGTCCAGCTCTGGTCGCCGCCCAGCGGTCTGCTGCAGCGATTTCGTAACGTTTTTTTGCATTTTTGCTTCATTCTTTCGCTATCTGGGGTAAATGTAAAACTCTCGCCCTATCTCTATCGTCGGAGTGCGTAACGTCGTTCTTCTAAATAGCCTGGGGGTGCACCGCTTGCAGCCGCGTAGAAGAGCCTTTTTCAGCGCCTTTTCATTTCTTTTTCTTCCTCAGGGCCAACTACTTGAGCGTTGCCCGCTCGCCTAACCGCTTCACACGACATGCTTCACCAATTTGTCTAGAACCCGTATATGGATACACATATATATGCCGGCGTCCTTTCCCCCGACCGAGGATGGCCATTGGAACGTGGTGTCCAGATTTAGGCAGCTTTTCATTTGTCGACATGTTCCTTGCAAAAAGACGTGAACTGAATAAATTCATCGTTCTTTATATTTGCAATTTTTTTGCCCCTCGAGCTGGACGCACATCAAGCCATATTTCATGAAAACATCAAAATTAGCTTTAGCTTGTTTTTATTTCGATGCTACTGTTAAATTCGATCTCCGGTCCCGGCAAGTTCGCGCACGCCCAGACATTGCCGGGACCGCCCTTTATGCTACTGGGGCCCTGGCTCAGGGGCTCCACTCGGGGGCAGAGGTGGATTTAAGTATGGGGAAGAAAGGGGTGGAGCCCTGAGCAACAAATTTTCCTCTGAAGTATCAGGCCACCCTTTCTTTCCCACTCAATAAAGTTTTCAAAAATGCATGCTGTACGTGTGTCCCCTTCGCCACCCGCTCCAGCAGCCCGTAAAGGATCGCCTGCCGGGGGTGGGGAGGTTATGGGGTCTCTGTATT